>DWEM01001384.1:0-14503 GCA_018245935.1 Agara belti belti | reverse complement strand
GTGTGTATCTCTGTGTGTGTGTCTGTGTGTATCTCTGTGTGTGTGTGTGTGTGTATCTGTGTGTGTGCCTTTAAACTGGATTACTCTTTGTTCGCGAGATTGGTGATTTATAAACGTACCAATATTCATCGTTACATAACATGATTAAAACATATGAATGACAAGTGTAAGGATTTAGAAATCGGGATCAAATAGGCGAATGTATGGTAAGGGCATAACTTGGATTGTGTAACTTTTTCCACTAAGTCACACCAACCTTTCTTCATGTTGAAGGAAATTTTAGCTTTCCTAACCTAATTTAAGAAAGACATTTATGCGTTTTTTTTGACCTTGACCCGTAGTTAGTGTGGTGACTGCTGAACTGGTAGTCGTGAGTTCAATTCCCAATCGGGACAAACATTTGTGTGATAAGCATTCCTTTGGTGCGTATGTAATAGAAATATCTTTATAGGTACTACATAGTTCATATGTAGGTACATCAGCTGTCCGGTTACCATGATATAGGCACTTGATTGACTAATTTAGAATCAGACAGCGATATGTGGAATTGTCCCAATTATTATTTCCGCACGTATAATATTAGTAGTGATATAAAACAAACAACAGCACTCCGTCAGCTGTCCGTCAATCCGTCAGAGGAACTGACGATG
Source organism: Agara belti belti (assembly GCA_018245935.1). Taxonomy (NCBI): domain Eukaryota; kingdom Metazoa; phylum Arthropoda; class Insecta; order Lepidoptera; family Hesperiidae; genus Agara; species Agara belti. Next base: position 13,853 of record DWEM01001384.1, on the reverse strand, counting down.
CGAATTAAAGCTTTTTGTTCTCGAATACTGTGTATCATATTTACACAGACAGACAGACATCATATATCTGTATACTACCATATAATATTCACCAAGCAAATATGTATGTACCCATAAAAATATAAATGCGAAAGGATGTTTGTTTGTCCACTACATGTTTGGCTACAGTTTTTGGAAAAAAAAATCTCATTTCGACCGGAAAACATATTCAATCAAATGAGCGTGTAACGGCCAGTAATTATATTTTGTTTTAAGTACAGGTCCTGGGTTCAAATCCCGGGACAGATACTGTTGGATTTTTCTAATTTAGAATTTCTAGTAGTGACTCGGAGTCTGGATGTGTGCCCGGTGGCAATAGTCTCACCACCTATTCCATTGTGGGACTTAAACGTAACTGGTGAAATGTGGGGGTGTACTACACTCCTCTGCCTACCCCTTCGGGGAATACAGGCGCGATGTTACTAATTCTTATTAACACCTAATTACTAACTGAATTCACACTGACATTCCTTACAGTTCTTCAGAAATTGGTGGCCACTTGTGACCACTGCCTGGTCATTGCCTATACTTTTCACACAAAAAACAACACACATCCGATACACACACAGACACAAACACACACACACAGTCAGGTGAAGGATTCTGCCGGTTGATTGATATAGGGAATGATTGACAGCCGACGATACCGCGCTTTCCTACCGAACATTTCGTACATTCTGTAGCTAAGCGTTCAGTAATGCGCGCGTCGAAAACGATATGCCAGGTGAAGTAACGCCGTTGAATTCGAAAATGAATTGTGCAATAGCTTCCGACAGCCAAGCTAGTCACACGGCAATACATTGCATTAGCATGAGGGAACGCAGCATCAGTTTAGATAATTAACCCCTATCTACGGGTTTAGGGTAGGGGAAGGGTTAGACTATCTAATCTCTTCAATGCATATCGTTGCATAGAAAAAAACATTCATAAGTAAGTCGACGACTTGACCGTTTACTTGAAGTACGTTATTATTTTTAAAAACAATAGATGTATTTATAAATGAGAATAAGGTAAACGTACCAAATACAGACCATTAAAACAAATTTTATTTGAATTACTCAATGTTAACATTTACGTGTTACAGAGTAAAGGTATTATTATTACACTCTAACGGGGTTGACCAAAAGCTCCAAGTACCAAATATCTAAGCCCTTACAAATTTGACGTGCTTCATCTCCATTCATCGGTCTCTTCAGAGGAAAGGTTATCACAGCATTGTAACTTAAGGTAACATTTAGGTTGCAAATGAAAAAAAATGCGTTAATATGTAACTACACCAAACAAACCGTGGGGAACAGCGAACGCGGAGCCGTGTTACGATAACGAAACAACGCACGCAGCTTCTTCACAAGTCATTAGACGAGCCCCCTCCCTCCGCCCGCGCCCCCGCCCCCGTTCGTAATTAACCAGAGGCCATAAATTGACCGTAACTGTCATATCATATTGATTTAGTCCCAGCGCGCCTTGCACGGACGAGGGGGGGATTAAAAATGTTTTTTGTTTCGATAGACGCGCGCTCCGCGAACGGCCGCTCCATCCGCACATGTTTTGATGGGAATCGTGTCTTGTTTACAACACACTAGCACGGCTATGACATACTGCAAAGTTAATTGTACTTGTTATACAGGCACGCCTACTTCCCTTAAGGGTAGGCAGAGGCTGAGAATTTTCTGACAAACCCTTATTCTACTTTCATCGAAATCGGTACTGGCTCATCTATTCGAGGTGACCTTGATAACGATAATAATAACAATATAAACAGTACTAATACAAATATTTTTATTGCACTAATCAATGGGAATGAAACCCAAACCTCCGGTTTAGCAGTCGGTCTTTACCAGTAACAAACCCAGTAAAAAAATAACAAAAGCTCCTATATTCTACAGTAATAACTGAACGTTAACGTAAGGCACGGTACAGTATGAACAACAAGTCGATCGTATGAAGCGCGCGGAGGGCGCACCCCGAGCGGCCGACGTCACTTCCCATATAAATCACGGCGGCGCGTACTGCGTCTAATTTGGCCGCACATGGACCGAAGACAGCATTATTGCCGGCCGCGTACGAGTGAGCCTGTCAAAACATGCACCTAGCGAATCCAACAACACATTTGGCCGGATGATAGATAACAAACACTCACTTGCCATTCTCGAACGCACGATCCGATTCAACAAACACCATCCGACGGATTTACGAGCGATCGAGATCAAAGTACAACCGAAATATCTATTCCGATCAAATCTAGCCAATTATTCTATCGTCGGGGCGGTGAGGCGCGCCGGCCGACGGCCGCGGCCCCGGCCGCGCCGGGCCCGTCAACAATGGTGCGCCGTTGCTACATTCATGACGTTCTTCTTTATTCTTCGAGTTCTTTATTGCACTAATTCCGATCGAATCGATCCCGCTTGTTTATCTCGCGGCGTATATCTCTATCCGCCGATTGCGACGGATCAAAGGCGCAGAGGGAGCGCTCCGTCCGAGGCCGCGCCGCGCCGTTTGATTCGGCCGATTTTGTTTAAGTTATCGATCGTCAGGCGCCGCGTTATCATAAAACATTTCATAAAATATCGCGTATGCAAATATTCGGTAGCAGCCGTCTCGAACTGTTGAAGCGATCGACGCCGCTGTGGCCGATCGGGCGCACCTGGAAGATTATTACATTTAATGAAATCATTTTAACATAACGTGGCATTCGTGTATAGGACTGTTTATTCATACGTATGTATAAACATATTTTATGGCGTTTTGGAAGATAAAATATTGACCCTCAACTTGTAGCTACTGTAGTAGTAACGGCTGGTTTATTCCTTATTTTGTAATGATTCTACGCTCAATGGCTTTGGAGTCATTGAATTATATTTTTATTTAAAAAATCATAATAGTTATACATGGTGTAATGATAAAATTATTTATTTTACTAAAAGAGAATAAATACGTTTTTTTTAAATTATGTTTAAGATTAAAAATTTTTATCATTTGTTTATTAAAATGTACAATCTAAGAAAGTCTTACATAACAAAACTTCTACGTACCCACAAAAATTATCTTATAACAAATCCAAACGATAATTGATTTAGTAATCATCGAATATAAAATTCTAAGCACGTTCATTAAACGGGCAACATGTCACTATAATTTGATTAAGCAAAATTAATGGACTGATTGATATTTTTCACGGAAAACGGAACGCAACATTGCTAATGAACAGAAAGCGATTCCAGCGTTGAACTCCTCGAGCGCTGAATCTAAGATCTATACAACGATAAGATGTCGGAGGAACTATTTAATATATATTGACAAACGTCCAATAAATTTATTGTTGGTAAAAACTTGTCGTTTGAGGTAACGACAAGCGAGTAAAAATTCCGAATGAGCGGAGTGTCGGGCGCAGCGCATAAATTGTGAAATGTGTCAATTAACTCAGCTCTAATGTTGTATTTATGTAAATTATTGTCTGACGGATGCTGGCCGGTGTCGCCACGCTGGACGCTGAACGCCGGACAGAACCAACGAACTCCCCTATTGCATGGTCGTAGATTTGAAACAGTGATAGCCTAGTGATTAGAAATTCAGTCTCCCACTCCGGAAGTCTGGGTTCGAATCCTTACAGTTATAATCCCACTAAGGAGACTAGAGAAGGGTGGATAAAAGAAAGTCATAGGTACTTACACTAGTCCATCACACTTGAAGTGCACGTTTTAGATATAATTTACAATAAACTTAACTATTGCTCTAGTAAGCAGTAATGCAAACTAGAATAACAAGGGACAGTCCTGCACGAAAACATTATGCCCGGTCACCCTACACTGATGGGTTAGACAAAAAGAGACGCGACCGAAACGCGACCCGACACATTTAGATAAATAAAGTATTTTCCAAATGTCAGGAGTTACAAAAAAATCGGGCGTCCGTGATAAGTGGCTGATTTAAAGCGACTAGAGGCAGGTAATTATTATAAGTGGGTTTCCACGTTTCATGAGAGACACCCGATACATATTATTGCTATTTAATATACGATAATCATGATTTCTTCAAACAACTCGCACGCAGCCATCTCATCCAGCATTAGACCCGGTACCGGTTAAATACATTTTTTTATTCGACCTTTCCTGTCTGCTGGATTCGGGTATCCTTGCATAGTGAGAAAGCTTTGAGACCATAGTTTAGCACGCTGGCCAGGTGTGGGTTAACTGACTTCACATAACTCATAAAAATGTACTTTACGTACAGGTTTCCTCGCAATGTTTTCTTTCACGGGTAGATAGAGTAATATATATGTATATTTTGTTATTATATAAAACACACGTAACTTTGTAAAATCAGAGGTGCGTGCCAAGATTCGAACTGAGATCCCCCACTAACCAATCCACCAAGCTATCGCTGTCTTACCATACACATACTTCTTATACCTACCCTTACGTATATACCTATATTTTTACATAAATATTAATTTCACCCCATGTATCCTTTCTTAATTAATACAATAATGTAAATGAAATTTGCAGAACTGCATAAATATAAGTAATTATAGCATCATTTGATCGAATATTTAAATAAAGACACCGTCTTAACACATAATTACCCATAGTGTGTGTGTCTGTGTGTTTGCATGTGTGCGGTGTGACCACTACGCCCACCAGAACATAATATATTGCATCCGGTCTGAATTCGTTGTGGTCATTCCGAGCTTTTTGTAAGGTCCTTACGAGTTTTGTCGATCTAATAACACTAAGCATTGCGATAATTCCTTCATATATGATAAACAAATCATTGTTAAACAAATCTATGTGCCTACTAGAGATGGCACGTTAAATTATTTTAGTTTTCTACCATGTGTGTCTCAGTAAAATAAAAGTTTCTATATATAACTATTATACGCTATGTATGTTTATCAGCAGTCCGGTCACCATATCGCAGACATTTAATTACCTAGGTTGGAATCAGATAGCCGTGTGTGGAATCAGCCTAATTATTATTATATAATTAACAACTTTTAGTAGATAATTAATATAATCTTCATAATATTATTTTCTACATTTTCATAATTATTGACGCGACGTGAGGCTATTTAATGCACACTAGCAGGAGACGATTTAAACATATTAATAGATAGGCGTGCAGTAGATAGTATATTTATGTATAAATCCGAATATTATTAAACGTTAATGAACAGATGAGACAGGCAACGGCCAGAGGCGTGCTGACGGAGGATCAATAAACTAATAAAGCATAATAAGATTATGTTTATGAGTAATAAAATTATTATAGAAATCATTGTATATATTTACAGATTTTCAAACATTGTTGTATTAGAAAAAATGGACAGGCAATGAAAAAATACATACAACACAACAAAAAACCGATTAAAACATCATAATTTTCACACAACTATTCATTGTTTTATCAGATAGTAAAAGGAGCCCTGATCCCTGAAAGCAGTGACATAACAACTGCGCATCCTTTATACCTTTGTTATTCGAAATTGGTACCACAAAGTTTCAGCATATTCTATTGCAATTATTATTTTATATGTTACATGGAAAAGACTGCAATAGGGCCCCAACTTTAACTAATTTAACATTCAACCTTTTTATATCTGTCGCCGCTAATAGCCCGGAGTAAGTGGGATGCTAAAATTTAAACCATTGAGCGTTCGCTTATATGTATTTATGTAATGACTGATCCCTTAGTCCCAGAGGTTAGTAAAAGTGATTACTGAACTGTGGATTTTGGGTTCGATTCCCAGAACAAATATTTATGCGATAATCATGAATCCCCTTTGTCTGCTATACAAGCAGTATTAGCTATAAAACTTAAGATTGTAATATTTGTAATTTATCAACTGCCTGAAAAACAAGCCCTACCTAGTTTTGGGATTCAATAGCCTTGTGTGACATCGTTCCAAAATACCTAGTACCTACCTATCATTAATTTATTATCGACCTTGCACTTATAGGTATATAAGTACAATGCATTATTGCTTAACTAGTTTCTTACTTATATAAAGGTCATTGAACTTTTAGAGGCTGTTCATGTATATTTAGGTGATTTTTATGACCTGAAAAGAGTTCAATCGGGAAAAATATTGACTTAGAGAAACCCAATATGGTCAAACAGATCGCCTCTCAACGGAGCAGACGATGGAAACGATCACGTATATCACGCAGACAAGATAAAAAAACCGGTGGTCCAGAACAAATATGTTTAATAGTCGAATTGGATATAGCGGATGATTTAGGGTCCATCCGCACTACAACGGCCCATACGAGTCCGGCCGAGTCTGTCTACACACAAATACTATCCGAAATTTATTGGATATCGGAACGTGACTGTAGTGGGACTGCTTAACTGGTTGGAACTGTCCCGTTACAACTTTCAAGACCTAAATGATTTTAGATTTATTACTTCGCGGAATTTATGCATTTTATAATTTACGGGTACTCACGATAAGCTTAGCACTACGGTGCATCAACTTCTGATGCGTTTTTATGTTTTGGATAAGACAACTTTCATAACCTGAATTCACTTCCTTTTAATCCTCTGACATGCAAGACATTTGTAACTAGCCCTAGCTTAGGTTTCAAATACCTTTAAAATAATTTAAAATTTTTATTGAAATAAGAAATTTGAAAAGTGGTTATTGATGATGTTTTTGTTATTTCAATATGAATGTTACAGAGGAGCGATATCGCACCGAACCGGACCGCGTGTGCGTACAGTGGGGATCGACCACAATAGACGAAATAAGCATGGCGGAAGATTAATGGCGGTATTGACATTGCGCGGGCGCAGCCGCCATGTTGTTTGCTAATTGCCGGCTTATGTCATTAAATCAGTCACGCGTCGTCCACGATCGGGCGATTCTCGATCGTCTCTCACATCTATCTGCATATCTGGCCACGTAAACATGGCTCAGTCCGTGAGAAGAGACTTCAAAATAGTACCTTCCAAATAGACTTTAGATCAGAACGTTTGTTCCTGTAGCTCGGGACCAGAAGACGGTTACTGGCGACTGAAAGGGCTACAGGACACCCTTACCCTGAAATAAGCTCGAAGATACTGCTGCATTCCGTTTGGAGATTTCGGAGTACTCCAACAGCGCTAAAGAAAGCCAGATGTGCATGTTAGCATTTGAACGCAAACCACCGGGGTGGGTATCCAGTTAAGCTATCACTGCTTTGACTGTGACCTACATTACTTTAAAAGGTTTAAATCAAGGGTCCATACGATTGTTTTAAAGTGGTAGGATTTAAAAAGCTTTTATAATTGTTATACTTTAACTGAAAAGCCAGTTCCGCTGCATTTACGCCCCCGACCTTGACCTCGATGCGCTAATGCACTGCTATATCTCAAACGATCCGTCAAGTTAGCGACATCTACGTGTTTCTGTGCTTTGGGAACCGTCTCTACAATCGCCCTTGTCTTTTTAAAGGTCGATCAGTAACTTCGCTCACGAAGTAGCGTATGAAATTCAACACTTTCTCATATTATGAATCTTTCTCTATAATCTCTACCTCGGTGAAGTAGAATATAAATGAGTTGAATTGATATACCTGGCTTCCATATTAGTGAACGGCGGAACCGGCAGATGTAGGTTCGATTTTCTTATTTTAGATATTTGTCGTTTGTCTTGAGGTAACATCTATATGATCATGTATGTATATAACTGTACCAAGACATATGTATGAAAAAAAAACATTTTTATTGACAGTTATTGATTTCGTGCATTCGATACTTTTGATAGAAAAAAATTAATATGTTTCTAATATTTTGCTGAAATAATTAAATAAAGTATCCCTATTAGTTACGACTATACAGTAAGACGCTAGATTCCGATATACCCACTACCAAGACACTATACGATGTAGTTTGTCATAATTATTAACGAAACATTAATTTTACATAAATGAGACATCCAAAGTTACGAGCGGATGAAAACTTGAACAGAATAAAATCGTATTAATAATATATTTTAATGTGAATATTAAAATAAAAACTATTAGACGTCCGTCTGTCCTTAATTACCTACGCATCGTAAATAACAGAAAAAAACGTAAATGATTGTCACCATTATTTATTTATAAGCAATGCTATATCTCCTGTCAACCATCGACCATATTATAAATATTATTATTAATAATCTATTCGAATACAAATGAAGAATAAGGTTAAAGCTTCCAGTACAATATTTATTTACCATGATTATTATTTAATAATAAACTATTGAAGCTTTAATGATTTGTCTGTTATAAAAATAAGCAGATTTAGGGTAACATGAAAACTGAAGCTATTGCACGGTATGTAGGAGTCAATAGCAACCCTTTACAAAACCTAGACGAGGTCCCAGTACGACTCAGACAATAGATGACCCAGAATTATTTGTTGTCTTCCAAGATTCACCTTTTGTTCCAGTATCCGTTCTCCGTTATATGTTAATTAATATTGTCTTCACTTTTCTTCAACAATACGCTATTCATAAAAATAGTTTTTTTGACAAGCCATATTTTCTGTTCCAAATTTGAATTCAATGTTTTGTTTCATCCTAAATAAAATAAATACACTTGATTATAGTCAAAACCGTATCGATATATATGTAAAATAAATAAATAAATGAAATATTTGCCATACGTTACGCAACATTTGTTTTACGATTATTTACATACGGCTATCATACGAAAATGATTTTACGCGTATTTATATCCAAGGCTATGTTCGGTGGAATGAGTGCAATAATTTTGAACAACAATTACGTGTCTAGTAATCAGTCATAGTCGCGTTTACAACAATTAAAAATCGCGTTGTGTAATTATAACAACAGTCAACAGAGCCTGCGCGCCAGCGCCGCTCGCGCAGTTCGTTCACACCTCCTTATAATTAATCCCCATCCACACACCACATTGCAATTACATTGTTATATACAATTTTCCATAAATAAATCATTCGTGTATGTACAGATTTGAAAAAAACATTTCTAGTTCAAGCAGATTATGAACATGAAAAAGTTAAATTTAATAATTAGCAAATAAATTTATGGATTTTTTTAAATGATAGTACATTTCTGTTACGATCTTAAATGAAACGAACGTTTTATATTTTAAGTATTTATGAGATAATTGGAGTTTTTATATAAATCTTAATGTTCGTCAAAGATGTTTTTGTAGTTAAATAGTTTTTAATGTAAAAACGTTTTATTATGAAAACAGGCCGCGATTCAATGCCATAATAGAATTATGATGAATTAAAATACTCAAGAAATAAAATCATTAACTGTATGTACTTCCTCGAGGTATCCAACTCAGTAATGTAGCTAGGTCCATCGTATTAATAAGCCTCGGTTGCTTTACTGCAATAATTTTCAAAAGACCTGTTCAAACATGATTGTTATAAGTTTCTTAGAAAGTTTCCTAAGTAGACGCAAGTTCCACAGAGACCGACCCCACACCGAGTAAGCTTTAATATGTATTTATTTATTTTAATGTTATTATTTTAATGTGGGGGTGTACTACTACACTCCTCTGCCTACCCCTTCGGGGAATACAGGCGTGATGTTACGTTTTTAATGTTATTAAAGGCTAAATAATTTTAGAAATAGATATTGAAAAATATTAATATAAACGTCGACAACAATAATTGTTTTTAAAAAATATGAGAATAAATAGGTGATATATTGCCTAAATAAATACATATTAACAGTTAAATTCCAGCGCGACGTCCACCCTAAGGATTTATTTATGGGAAACATAGTACCTCCGTCGAACACCTTGTAGGTACTGTCGCCGGTTCTCAATATCATTCATTTAATTCTCGTACATGTACTTAATTAAAAACAGACAAAAATATTTTTAAAATCTAGGTACCTATATTCTATAGGTAACATCCGAAACACTGTATAGTATGTCATGAGCTGAATATGGACTTGTAGGTGAAACCGTAACACCTGTTATAATTGGGACATATTGATATTAGTAATGATAAATAATTATATTGATTTACACAGATATAGCATGCATTACAAATATTTAGAATATCTACAGTAGTTTGCAATTATTCCACATTCATCTAACTAGAGCCATTATTGACACCGGCTATTAAGTTGTTAATTGTCAGCGCAACCCAGCCTCGACCACGTTTTCCGCCGTTACCAACACTAAATCAGCTATGAAATAACATGACTTTATTACTGACTATTTACATATAAGTATAAAACATTTTCAATTATATTGTTACAATTTAAAAAAAGCCTACATTGTGCTCGAATGCGATATATCTTCTTTAAGTAGCTTAACCGACGGAAAAACTGTATTAAGAATTATAAATAACATAATAAATAATAGATAAAATATGCAATGTGTTATTTCTTTACAGATATATAGTTATTTATCAAGTTTAACAAGAGCATTGTGATTATTCTTGGAAAACATTGTATTGACAAGTGCATTGGAATTAATTTCAAATCGTCATGACATGTAATCACATGTACCGCGCACATGTCACGCGTCACATGTAATATATGTCGCTGGAATCTTACAAACGTGAGATGTTATACAATGTTAATGCGTTTATTGACTAGTTATTACACGCGATGTCTTTTAAAGTTTTATGTGGAAACCTAAGCTACCTACTCATACGGTGCGTCATCCCTTAATTTGCTTTAAAGGGTAGATTTCAAAAGCAGCTTGTATGCTTTCATAGGACTCTATATATAAATTAAATATCATCTTAATAGGTCCAGCAGATTTTGTCGGAAAACTTAACAGATAGACAGACAAACATATTTATGCTTTAGTCATATCGATATATAGGTAGGTAATTGTTGTGTGTGACGATTTTATTTATAATGCTGTCAGCGAATAATGACACCTATTGGAAACATGAATTGAATGTGAGATATTTAACGCAAGCGTATGAAACAATATCTCCATGAGGTAGCTATTATAATGGAACTGTAACAACCATCTAATAAAAATACTACCTATATTAGGTACTTACAGTAATAATTATTTACAGGTAGATATAGATAGGTACCAACATAAAGGACAGGCAGGTAGATACCACAGTGTGTAATTAAACTGTAAGATAAACACTAATTAAAATGTATTGAACATTATTAAATGGCATTTTTATTCACGTGAAAAATGAACAATTGGTTTCTTGTATAATAACTAAAGCAATAATTATTATAGCGCGAGCACCTGTTATCTTCGAATTGGATAATTAAACAATCATTAATCAATTAGCACGGTGGTTTTGAATGTAGCAAGTAACGTAAGTGTGAGAATATTGAAATCCGCATAAACGGCGAAATTGAGCTATGACTATAGATTACGAATGCATTTCGAAAACCTAGGGACGGCGGAAAATTATAAAATGAGTAGCTACAATTTTAGTTTTATTAATCACGGTTATATTTTAATAAGATAGCAGAATCAACACCCGCTCGATTATAATGACAAAACAATATTCGCCTAGAAAATAGAGTATTAGCTTTGATTTTTTATGATAACAATAAAAAAGGAAGAACTCGGCGGGGCGTCTCCGGACGAGCCGTAGTGAAATTAAAATTTCAATAATAAAATTCTAATTTTCGCCGTGGAATTGTAAAATTGCCGCCATAAAAACTCAAATATTCCCCGCCGACCGGAGATAGAGACGTGCGAAAGTGTAAAATGCTCAAAATGTCCACGCGATGTTTACTCGCCGTCCCGCTCTGGCGCCCCGCCCCCTCGCCGCGTGTGTGCACTGCATTACAACTAAAGATGGCGGATAGAAAAAAAATCTGACAGATGCACCGCCGACTGAACTATATGATTGCACGTACGATGCACTGTTCACCCGCTTCCCGACATTTTTTCCTAGCCATGTATTTTTCTTAAAAGTTTCTGATGTTTACTTTTTATATTTCTAACTTGCAACATGTAACATGTAAATAAGTTTTTAAGAAAATTATGAGTATTTCCGCGCAATACATTAGTTTCTAAACAATTCACTCGATAATTTTTATTACTTAATTAACAGTTTTTTTCAATATCAGCACGTTATCTAAGTATCGATAGCTCCCGCATGTTTCCGGCACTAACTAATAAATAAAACTTACACATTTTGAAATAAATATACAGTTTTGAAAAGTTAAACATTGCACTGAAACTTTTCTTAACTCGTAAACGCCGGTGAAACATACACTCGCACGTTCTCGTTACAAAGGTCCACTAACTTACCGGCTTTGATGGATTTTAAGTTTCCGAGTAACTTTTGTCGAATTGTTATTGTGTCAAAACTAAAACGTTCAGTGTAAACACTCGATGGAAACACTTTACATCGTCTTCACGGTCGCACCTGTCGCAGTACCGGCGCCGACCGCCGCCGCGCCGCCACTGCCTCCACTTTCCAAACTTTTCCGGCCGCCGCACGCGGCGAAAACTTACAGAACATCCCGAAACTCGACAAAAAGTTGTAAACAACGCGGTTATTTATTATAAGGAGCCGGTAAACGACCGAAAGTCAATTTAGCGAGCCGCAGAAACGCGATACGCACGCCGATTCACTCGGGAAAATGTTCGTTCACGCACAAACTTACCGGACAATCGCCGTACGTCGTCACGGTTCTCCTCCAGCCGTCACCTGCAGCTAAGCGAGCTCGTTAAAAATCCTTTGTTTTTCTATTTGCACTGAACGGTCGCGGGCCGCGCGGCGGGCGGCGAGCGGCGGTGTGGTGGCGTTCCGCCGGCGGCGTCGGGTCACATCACAGAACTGGCACCGAGTCGGTCACTGTCACTCGCGGCGCGGGCGCGGCGGGCGAAGGACGCGGTGCGGACGGGTCGCGCGCCGCGGCCGGAATGACGCGCCGCCGAGCGCGCCGGCTCCCCAGCGCCGCGGCCGCGCGCGGTACTACCCGCACGCAACACACGTGCACCGCTTTTTGCACTCGTACACTTCCCGCGCGCCACGCCGCCGCGCGCCGCTAGTGCATTACATTATTTTGGCTTATATACCGCGGCATTTATGTACCTACGTTTATTTATCATTCGTATGTGACTAATATTGAGTGTCAAGGACGCAGTGGGAGAGCTTATCAAACTTTAAGTCAGAACTGCAGGAAAAAACGCATATAGGTTTTTCTTTTATTATTTCAGTAATTGAATTTTTTGCGATATTCAAACCGACTTAACGATATCATATCTACAGAAGCTTAAGCTATTGACAACTTGACATACTTTTTTAATAAGTTTACAGAACTGTTAGTAAAATATTTTTAACGTTATAAGTAGGTAGGTACATACCTACATTATACTTCTAATAAAATTTAAATTTGTATGAACCAGTGCTGCTATTTAGTTCTAATTAGTAGAGAATTTACTTGTATCTAATCGTTTACAATTTGCCCAAAAACACAACATTTTAAGCTAAGTATTAAAAGTAAATTTTGAAGCTAATGTAAAGATAAATTTGAGCTTTTTTATAAAACTGAAAATCAGCCTGATACAAAAATTTTATAAATTCCAAACTAAATCATCACACTCGCTGCTTCAGACTGTCAGAATGACAGTAAATAACAAAGTCCACTAGCGCTCTGTTATTATAATAAATAAATTCACGAAACGACATTCGAATTCTATATTCAAATGTAAAATTCCTAATTGTAAAATTCGCATTGTTGTACAACGCAAGTGAGTGAAGTCACAAACCAAAACATTAGCGGCGGGGCGGCGGGGGAAGGGGCGAGTGACCTTGCATCGCGCTCGCTCGGGGCGGCGCCTCGGGCCCCGCCCCCCGCCCACCGCGCCACCCCACGACTTGTGCCTAACGTTCGAGATGCG
>DWEM01001383.1:0-14511 GCA_018245935.1 Agara belti belti | reverse complement strand
AGATGTGGTGATAAAATAACGTAACATTTTTATAATGAACATAAGTGTTTACTTCTACCGCTTTATCGGCACTGGTTTATCCAGCAATAAATTTAACAAATCAAAGCATACAAATGACAACACACAGTGCAACGACCCGAGTTTTACCAATCAAGTAAATAGACAGTTTCATTGGTGGCGCTATTCATAATGTTACTTTTATTTGTTCGAACAACCGTTACTAATGGACAGGACTAATTAATTGGATGTCTGCGTCCTACTACATATGGCATTTACATATATTTTATTTACATACATGACACCCACTTCGGGTACTTCACTATTGAATATTCATGAATTGGCAAGTTTTCCTCTCATAGATTAACATGCATGGCTCCCACAATGACCAGGACGATACTTGTCAATATTTATATAAATAAATAAATATGTGAATGTAAATCGGTGACCACCATTACTTTAATAAATTATAGTTAAGTTATTATTAACTTGGGCTAATTATTATAAAGGCTTTTTTTAACTTCTATAGTTAAGTGCCAGTTATGTAAATTGTGGTAGTGTAAAATAGTGTCAAGGTAAATTATTACCATATATTTTGATTTACCCAACATAACAACACCAATTATCCGTGAATGTAACGACGAAACTCAAGGTCAACGTAATTATCCTTGACAAACTCGCGCGTGCCGGGACTAGAGCAACTAGTTTTATATGAAACTGCCCGCTGCTCACCATCTGCTATTTTATTTACTGAAAGATTTAAAAAATGTTATAAATGTAACGTTATTTTTAAAGTTTATTCACAAATTCTCTTTCTTATGAAAAACATCTACATGCGGGCTAGTAAAGAGATTTTAAACAAATAAAACCCTGACTTTTTCCTAATAAATCCATAGCTGATTTGTACTGAATTTCTTCTATATTTGATTTCTAAAATGTTGGAAAGCTATTGAAATCACAAACCTTCTGTAATAGCGTAGAAAACCAACACTAGTTTTCCGTGTTGTAAGCTCTAGCTTATGTTAAATGCCAATGTGTTATCTAGTATCTCGTACAGAATGACGCAGAGCGCGAGATCTCCGTTGAGGTCGCAAGATCCCTCTCTGTTGCGTACGTGACGTGACTAAGGCGGCCAGTGCTGTGCGCTGATGACCAACTATCGATCACGGGTAAATACGACACGAGTAATCCTGACAAGAGGCCCCGGAAATGTGTTTACAGATACGAAATGTTTTTGCTTTAAGGGATGTCAACTAGTCGTTCACGTAAACAAGATATTTCTCTCAAATTAATTTAAATTGTTTCTATAGATAATTAAGGCCAGAAATTAATGAGAAACCTTCCTTTTTGCGTACCAAGGACTCATAAATATCTATCAAACAAAAGAACATTTTAATATCCAAAATTGAAAAAAATTAATGAATTTTGCAAATGGAAATGCTAAGTAATGAGTACAATTTTGTTGATTAAAACATCTTCGCTACGAATATTTTATTCAAAGAGTCCTTTAGAGTTATGCATTGAATGATGCTAGAACTCGTTCAATCACAAAACAAACAAAGTGAAAAATGGACAGCACTAGAGTTTTCCAAGTGAAACGAAGCACCAAATGGATTTTTATTCAGTTGAAGTTACGCCAGCCAATTAGTTTGGCGCAAGTGCATCGAGAATACTCACAACCTTATTACACAACTCTTAAATGAATTCCGACCTCAATTCAGATCTTTTTACTTTGGTGAACTAATTTTATTACTAATGCGATTTAATGGCTATTGCGCATTTTTGAATCACCGCACCGTTTGGCGACCAAATTTAATAATCGTTCTTCTTTTTGTTCTTTCTTATGTTTTATTTATAACTAGATTTTTCAGTGTTTTATAACTTCAATGGCCCTAGGAGTAATTTTAACAACCTTTTGTTAATGAAAAGTATCAGACTCTTTTGGTAGTCTTGGTATATTTTAGTCATTTTTCAAGAAAAATACATATCTCATTCAGATATACTGTTTGAAATTTTTGTCTAAAAATTCCACCTTACATTTCTAGTCTTGTCACTTCAACAAAAGTGGTGTCACACAAAGAAATTGTGTCAGTAGGAAAACATGGACATACGAGTAACTGCCTACATCAGACGGGAAACAGAGAATAGGTAGTTTTAATTGAGTGAATACAGCCGTATACAGAGCTAGTTTTTGTTTTATTTTTCATTTTAGATATCGCCATAGTGAAAATATCGTGAGTAAACCCGGTCAACTTAAAATTACAATTTGTTATAAAATATATGATGTTTCTGAAGTGTGTGAAATCTGACAATTCGCATTAGACCAGCATGGTAGATTATGGCCTGCAACTCTTCTCACTATAAGACAAGACCTGTGTCCAAAAGTAGAACAATAAAAGGGTCGGAAAAAAATTAATACATAAACATTTATTTATCGGTTATTGTGTTAGAATAAGATTTTTAAAACAATACTTCAGAGTGTCACAGTCGTGGACCATAGACAATTGCGGGTACTCGGCTCGCTTACCTCTTGTGTACGTCCTATTCGTTGAAGTAGGCCACGAGGACAATATTCAACGCTAGTGTACAAAAACACACAGTTAACCTCTTGTGATTTTGAAAAAAAAACATTTATTTTCCCTCTACACCCCATCGATTCATTACTAATCATGACAATAGTTACATATTAACATTGTAAATAACTGCCAATGACATTTGTATTAAGCGATTCGTGCAGAAACAATCTAAACCGTAAACATTTATTGTAATTGCACACTATTCTTATTATTATACCATACCGAAGAGTGTAGACCAAAATACCACAGGCGAACATATTTTACAAACGAATCAGGGTTGTTTGCCGCAAAACCTTTTTGCAAATTGTTATCCATGGATCAACAAGGAAAGTTTTGTAGCTATTTTATGTACCTACCTGCGCGCTTGATGTTCCTATTTCATAGCGGGATTGATTTATTTCTTTCAGGATTTCTTGTCTGTCACGCAGTCGCAAGACGAAGTTATCTGTCGGCTTTGTAGCGGCTACCTGAGGGTTGAATTTTTATCCATCCTCTTAGTATTCACTGGTTGTAGGCACATAATTCGCCCGAGGGTACATCCACAAGGGGTAAGTAGCAGTGGCACCCCCATCTCCAAGAGACATCCCCGCGGGCTATTCCTGTCATATATTTATGAATAGTGCATGTAATAACCTAATTGATAAGAGAAAGTGTAAATATTGAATGGGCTTTTAATAAATAATGCACATGGTTTATCATATATAGAGATGTCTTTCAAGAATATCAACTTAAGAATATCTGTGTAAACTATGGCTTCATAAAATCAAAACATGAATATATCAACGTTTAATGTCTAGTTAACATTCATGTCACACAGGGCTATAAATGACATGAAAATCAGACTCGACCAATTTTAAGAACGTTCAAAAAACATTACTATGATAATAGAATAAAGTATTTTTAAATTGGCTGCATTTACGGGGCGAACTTTATTATATACATGGCATTCTCTCGAGCGACGTGAAAAATACAGAATGCATTGCGCAGATATTTCCTTTCCTTGGTTCTATACGCGTATATTTTCCGTATCTTGAACATATTTTATAATGTAACTTACCCTAAAATTTTTGCCGCAGTGAATTTGCCGATAACTTTTTATATTATGTATTGGTATAGCGGTGACGCTGAGTCATTGGCAGAAGCCAGTAGAGGTTCGGATATAATAAATGTTGTACGAGATAAATTTAACTTGTAACATTAGCACCCTCTGCTTCGACATAACGATTACATGGCGAGTGCAATTTTTCACTGTTGCCCACCCCTGCTGCTACAATTTATGACGCGGGGAATGATTTTTCAACATCCATAAGCAAGATTTATATAAGCCGCCCAACTAACGATAAGAAGCTGCATACTGGTTCTTGTACGTCCAAACCATTACCGCAAACAAATTAATTGCATATTCATAAAAACATGTAAGGGGTGCGTAAAGTATTATTTTTGTTTCATAATAATACGGTCAAATTGCATTAAGGAGTAAGTATTTCGTTTATTAATTGGTAGTTATCTGGCTACTTTAATAGAACGAGCATGACCCATGGAGCCAATTAATCTGACCAGAAGCGAGATAAATGTAAGGTAATTTATTACAATTCGCAGCAAACGGCCGCCCCATTACATTTAAAATATAGCACATTTAGCGCTTCATGCATGCACCTCAATAAAGTTATTGCTAACCGATACAATGCTTCCAAAGCGTTACTTTAAGAACTTATCCACTCAAATGCAGCTTTGAAGCTTTTATATTTTGAAAAATTCTTTCGAGACCTCTGTTTGCTTTTCAAATGCCGCCCGGTACGAACGGTAATCCAATTTAGTCCGAATCAGCGCTTCGATACCCAACTCAATAACTATCGTCGATCAACAGCCTTCAACGTGCGTACCGTAAACCGTGGAAGCCACAGTGTAATCAACACTTAAACATGCGGGGTCATTATGTCATGTACGTCGTAAATGTATAGATAATGTGTATGTAATAATAGCGGTGCGCGCAAAGGACTTCCGACCACAAGACTCGGGCACCCAAATTGGGGGCATACATGAGACGACGCCAGCAAATATCTAGACGGCGCTCGGCGTGATTTATGATGATGTATTGGGTTTCGATGGAGCTTTCAAGATAAGGCCGCTGTTCTAAAACAATCAACGTTTAAAGCTAAGATAGTCGTAAATTTACTGTTTTGATGTTTTACTTTATTTAGACTATTTAATTGATTGTTGAATAAATATCACATGTGTGTCACCTATTCTAGGATTAGGCCTTTTTCTTCATTATTCTATGTATTTAAATTAAAGTGCCAAACTTTTCTTTCATAATTTTAGACTGAGACACGAAATAAGCAGTGAGATGCAGAAAGGGTGGCAGTCGATACATATAAAGCAACCAATTTATTGTCTCTAATTTACGTATGACTGTACTCATAGGGGCTATATGTTCGTACCCAGCAAATGTACATATAGACAGCGCATTGTCGGCATGTGTTCACAATAACGGAGGGGTATCGTCATATGCGATCCGGTACCGCGTCATCTCGCTGCATCTCCTAAACATATGCAAGGGCCTTAATTACATTGTTTAGCGTATCAGTTATACCACATATACGGAATACCTTCCTCCATAACCAGTAGCCTTTTTAATTATTCAAATACAAGTATATGTTTAATAACTGTTTGAAATTTAGTAAACAGAAATTTATCTTTAGACATTTCCAAATCGATTCCTGTAAACCCTAGTACATCGGGATACATACGTCCAATACATAGAGCACTGGAAAAAAGTCCGATACATTCCGATGTTGAGGAAAACAGGCAGCGAACGCCGATAACGTTTCGATGGTGACTGGCCCCGCTTTTGTTTTATTTTGTCGCCTTTCAAAGCGCCGCACGTCGGAAACCTCCGAAACTAACTTTCAGCAATATGTAGTTGCTACGTATTTCTACAAATTAACACAAATTTAGCCAATAAAATACACGTATTTTGATACTGACATGTTTTATCAAGTTAAGCAAGTATCCTTTTTGTATCTAGTACAACTTTCATCGTCGGCTTATTTGGTATTTTAATGCTCGCCACCATAAATATGCTATGAATTTAATTTTATATAAAAATGGCTGGCTGGTGCTTCGAAATTCACTTTAAGCAATCGGTCCCGGCTGGTACCTTTAAAATCGTCAAACCTCGAACGAAGCCTCGGACTAAAAAACTGTTTACCGTTAAATCTTTTCTAAGATTTATTGGGCAAAAAAACAGTGTGTCAATATTGTGTCTATTGAAGATTTTGATACCTATCTTTAGTATGAATATCATGAAGCACAAGGATATTCTCCAATTTAGTGAACCAAAATTGTATCAAATCAGAAATTGTTATTTGCAAACCGACACTAAGTTGAATGGCGTTACGTCAAAACACCCACATTGAAACATGCGATATACCGGTATCCGATTATGAATTTACTGTGTGAATAATTTAACTGGCAAACACCAGTTAATATTAGCTATCCCAGAACAAAGATACGTTAGCAAATTCGCTATTTAGTTTATCGACCCAACATCATGTATGAAATACTGCGGACTCAGCTTGTGCCAAGTCATTATTTTACCAATCTGTTAACGTAAATGTTTAAATATTGAAACTACTATTGTGTCTTTTGTTGATCAGGGATCGCAAACAACTTTAAAAATATTCAACCAAAACAGGAGATTATCACTCTAAAGTATTCCCGACGATTAATAATTACCTTGAAGTAATCGTCGCTATGTAGAGTTTTATTATCCAAAGTTTCCAGTCTGTGCGTTTCAATCGCGAAATGCGGCAATAGTGAAACGGGCCGGAATATCAGGGCATTAATAATCCACTGCGCTGCACCAGTAAGTACTGTGCCTTAATGAATTGATTAAACTCGATACAATTCCCGCTTTAAAATTCTAAAGTTTTATCCATTAAAGACAACCTTAAAAATATTGAACACACTACAAGAAATTCACTTTCATTGCCGTTTTTAGTAATTCCTGACGATGGTTATATTAAACTTTATGTTTTTTTCCTTTAATCGTAAATTAAAAAAAAAATCAAATTCAAATTAAACGATGAGAATAATTTCAATAAGCGTATCGTTAGAGCGCAAGTTCGAGAGCATTAATTAGCATAATGTGTATGGATTCTTGTCAGGCGGGTGTACATACATAGGAATCGCCGACCATGCTTCAAACACCTCCGCTGCCTGCATGTGAAATACACGCATTAAACATTGTTTCTTGCATAATGCGTTGCCCCTATGATAGCTGGAAGAGACAAGTCCCATGGAGACATCCTTAATTTTGTAAAAATGTTTCTCAATGTCAAAGATCAACGTAAACAGATTTGATCGTAGTAACTTAATTATTTCTTTAAGGAAAAATTGTAATTAGTAGTCTCTCTAAAATCCCAGCTTGTTTTTATCTTTAAGAAAGTATCTTTATATTTACGAAGCATAAAGACCATGTATAAGCATACAATTTATAAGTGAATATCAACTTTGTCGATTTAGTTTTAAACTATATCCGACCCATAAAAGTAAATTACGTAAGATTGAAACACGGTTATAGGATATAAGACGAAAAGAGGCAAGAGTCGTAAAATTTTGCATGTGCCGTAGATTGCGTGGCCGCTCAAGTAGAAAATTTTACTCGTACAGGCGAATACGCAACATTTACGACTTTTTCATGACGTTATAGAACACTGACTTGCACAGACAACCGTAAAATTTTCCACCCTTACGGCTTTTGCCTTTAAAACATCGGGCAGGTATTATAAAAGTTGTTTAAAGTTGTAAACTAAAGTCCTGTTTACCTAGAAGTAGCCCTACTGGGAAAAATGTCATATCGATATCGTTTTATCTCCTTCTAAAAGATTATGTCTCATTTTATGAAAATTGTTTATTTAGATGTTTAAATAATCGTATATTTATTTAAAATGAAATAGCAACTGTGATGGCATTTTTTACTTTCTAAAGAAATTTTCAAAGGATTACTTACGGACAACTAGACTCTTATTAATCAACAGTAGGTAGGTCAACCGCGTAATTACTTGACTAATAAAATCCGAATAGCTGATTACCTACATGCGACACTTACACAAACTTTTAAAATACAATTTTACACAAAAAAATTAAAATACAATTTCCATAAAACAGCCAAATCAATAGCTTTGTTTGATTAATCGAACTAAAACCGTTGTAAAGTGGAAAAATAAAAGCTTGTTGTTGTTGAGAAAATGAATTCATAACATGCTTCGTGTTTAGGGGCGGGTCGCAGACTATAAATATTAGCTGACATCGACAGCAAGCGCGCGCTTGCCAACACACTACCAGGCAAAACACCACATTAAGCTCTCTAATGTCCCCTGACTGTACCTACATCACACCAAAATGTAAAGATAAGACGTACATTAATACCTATCAAAATGTAGGTATCTACCTATATTTCGTACAAACTTAAAGGTATTATAATACGTACCTAACCTTTCCCGAAATCACAAAGAACGTTAAGACAGGCTAACGTTCGGGCAACAAAAGAAACCGGTTATATTTTATGTTGAGCTGGATTCCCGATCCTACAAGTGGATCTACGCTCTAATAAAATATTTTCCGCAAACGTCGTAAAGTTGGCTAACATTTCAATCCAAGTTAGTTTTGTCTGGCGATACTAAAGTTATACTATTGTTTCGGAATTTAAGTATCCTGGGAATTTTAACGTATGTAATAACAAACAAATAGGTAACAAACATAATAATATACGTCGTTCTTGTGTCGAGGGAGACCGTATCACGTAAGACCTGTCACTACACATTTATTCCATTTTACCAAACATAAAACAACAATCATATTTTATTTTAAAATAGGAAATCATAAGTTATTTATATAATAGATAGAGAAGATTCATATCCAGCTGTATCTGTATAATTAACATTGTACATGACATATGCGTACGTATTGATCATTTATTAATATGATAAATATATTTCGGGTAGGTAATTATTATAATGATAAATATATTTCGGGTAGGTAGGTACATATATTTATATTATCCGAAAGCGGCTGGCTGCATGACGCTTAACTTATACGCCACATCATTCATCAAGATAAAGAGCGGTCAGGCATCGATCGTCCAACGAATCTATATTTTATAGTAAGTAGTTGTCGCATAAGCTTCCGTTTGATCCGGTCCAGTCCCATTTATCGGACGTGGACTACACGGTATCGCTTACGGACGCAACGCGCTGGATAACTTGACATGACGGCAGCCTAGCGCAGTCTCCATAGAGCACTCCGTATGTACCTTCATAGGGTCGAGTCCAATCTATAACAAGTTAGGTTTAGTACTTATAGCTTAGTAATGAATAAAATATTTAAATGAAATATACATCAATATGCTTTAAAATGTTATTAGTAGACAAGGACATTATAAATAAACAAAGTTGTAATTAGGTAAACTGTTATTAAAATTGTCCTATTATATTTATTGTAAGATTAGTCAGCCATGACAGTACTCGCAAAATAAATATAGTCAAGAACCTGCTACTCAACGTAATTGGATCTTCACAGGAAAGCTATCATAGTTATAATGTTAAAGTAATATATTATTTGTCTATAAAATAAACAAATGTTTAAAATATTTCAAAACATAAACTTTTGAGACTTCTAAGGCGAAATTAATTGGGGGCAATCAACATGATTTGGGTAAAAAAATGTCCTTGGGTCACGTAAAATATACGAATATTTTTTCCAACCTTCATCCCGCCCTAACGACTTATGGCGTAGGTACTAAGCCACACGAGAATAGTCTGCCAATTTTCATTTTATCCTGAAAAGAACTCCTAATAGGCAACTATGTAGGTAAATCTCACGGGAAGTTAGATTTTATACCTGCTTTTTGCCTCGGAACTCCCACGGTCATCCCGAAAAGTAGCTTTGCCCAGGTAAATATTAAGAATTTAAGCAGGTATTCTCCCGGCGGAGTGATTCAGAAGGTAGCTTGTTCGTATTTTTATAGCATTTGAATGTAATGAAGGTTACCATACGGATTTCGATTGATACCGATCTTTAAGTACAAAATTGAAATTCATAAGGTGTATAATTCGGTATTTAAGCGCGTCACCGGTGGATCAAAAGAGAGGAAGATGAAGTATGGCAATGTTTTGTGGGAGGACTAGGTGTATGATGTTGTGTAGGTAATGTGTGGGCTGAAATGTTGATGCTAATGTTCTTGTCAGGTATTTGGAATAAAAAATATATCTTTAGCAACATAATTTGATACATATATGTAAACCAAAGTTACAAGGAATTGACTGGATTGACTGGTGGAAAATACCGTGTAGCATTTAGTCCTTCCCGCGTTAACATCAATAAAGAATTAATAAATTATCACAAGTGTCACCTTTAGCGTTCCAATTTCAAACGATCGGCTCATACATGTTCGGCCTCTTGATTTCTTAGGGCTAAGTTTCTTAACAAAAGGCTATTGTATTCTGTGCCGACAAGGTTTAGTTTGGAAGACGAAATAAAATGTCTGAATGATATGTTTGCTCCATACGTCTTTATTTCAATGACCATTCATTTGCTATCGTGGAGACAGCGCTCCGTTGTCCGTCCTTCCAGATTAATGACTATCCGATTTTCTGCTTACCTTTGAGAGTGCAGTAAATGTGGGAACTTTTATTTTGGTAAAGAAATAGCAAATAATAAAATTATAAATAAGAAATACCTATTAAAAGTTTTAATAGAATGCTTACGAACGTGTCATTGATGGTTCTATTTTTAATAATTTGGGTATAGCCAGTCGTAATAGACTCCCATCCTATTGAAAGGTAGGTCTCATAAATTAAGCAGCTACGATGCTCAAAAATATAACATCTTAAATTTTAATTCATAATTGCAAATACCCTTTATAGCTTGTAAGGTGATATTAGGTAGGCATGTGTTTTAAGATTATAATACTTATATGACTTGCTAAAACTGTGAAATAATACGCCCTAAGGAAATTAACACACATTAGCGTCTATAATGTTTTATGCACGTGATTCCGGCTTTCCGGCCTTGACTTTGCCTAACAGTCAAGTAATAGAACGATAAAAGGGTGCTGTTTTTGTTTTCTATAGCTATGCATAAATTATTGTCTTTCAAAACAAATTGCTTTATTCACTGACAATTTGTATTACTAAGCAGACGTAGTAGGTATTATTAGGAATATAAATAGCTACTCAATCGTAAGGAACTAACCAATCGTTAAAAAAATTATTAGGTATACAATCTGACAGCTTTTCATGATTCATAATACCTATGGCGGTTATAAAAAAACAAATAGTTTGTTTGTGGATCCACTGAAGCCGTGACAATTCACAAAGTTGCGCCAGCAATAGAAATTGGTTGTGAGTAAACAGCTACTTTTGTGTAAAGGCAAACGACTGCAATATTATTTTTTAATCCGAACATATTGCAGGCGACGTGTTTTCTATTTTCTAGGACGCAAACATCGGCAGCTCAACGTGTTTGTTTGTTTACTTTGTATATCCTATATGTCCATAAAGGACGACATGTAAAAACATGAAATGAAACGTTAAATCCGTTGTTGTGATATTAAGGAATTATTAGTAAACTTTGTATTGTGGTGTGATTGTTAGGCGTTATTGTTTACGGTTCATTATTTTTACTACACGTTTCCTAATAGAATTAGTAATTATTAGGTGCACTAATTTTTAACTTTAATATACGCTGTATGTATTGTGTCGACATCTATCGATAGTTTATAACATCTTGAACGGTAATGAGCTACCATCCTTTACATGAAGCAGATTAAACGTTTGGTATTGAATAATCATAAAAGATGGCGTTATTTTTAATTACAGGTATGACGTGTACATGCCTGCCGATCATGTGAAACTAATTTCTCTGTCCCTCGGGTTTTGTTTAGATAAAACGCGCTCAATGTCCTTTTCTGTATCCCTGGTGTGTGTGTATCAATTTTTACGATGATCAGCTTAGTAGTTAAGGCACGAACGCGCAACAAAACAAACTCGCATTTGTATTTTAATAGTAAGGGACTAGGGATTACAAGTGAAATAATG
Source organism: Agara belti belti (assembly GCA_018245935.1). Classification (NCBI taxonomy): domain Eukaryota; kingdom Metazoa; phylum Arthropoda; class Insecta; order Lepidoptera; family Hesperiidae; genus Agara; species Agara belti. The sequence continues at coordinate 2,837 of DWEM01001383.1, read as the reverse complement.
AAATTTAAATAAAACAGGTACATTTTATTGAAAAAAATATGTACACAGCAAAACAAATAAATAATCTTATATTGTATATTAGTCTATAAAACATTAATTTCATTGAAATAAAATACTATACATAACTACATTTAGATTATGTACATAATACGGTCTCACAGGGAGGTGCTATCCGATTTTATTTATTTAATAAACAATATCCATTTAACAATTAATATTATGTTGATATCTGGGGACATTCATCGTTTAGGACAAATAAAAAGGGGGTTCCCTAATTTTAAAAGTACCATAATATAAAAACAGTAAGCTATGATAAATCCTTGATATAGGTATAATATTATTAATCAGACATATCTAAAGATCACATAAAATAAATTTACACATCGATAATCTTTACTAACATTGACTATTGATAACAAATTTCCTATTAAATTGTTATTCATGGAGTGACATATAGTTAACATTCTACCTAGAATTTTTCGAAAAACTTTTTATTACTTAACATATATTATTTAAATAACGCGATAAAAAGCATTTTAGAAATGTTTAGAAAATAATCTCCCTTGTACCATAAATCATAAACTTATCAATTAAGCGACACTTACAGTGAGAATCTTAATTTAACGTTAGAACAGAAAATGACGACCATGTTAGCTACTCGCATGAAATGACAGTTAAATATAACATCACTCTAAGGTATAAACACTAGTATTGGAAGTTTTACCGGAATTTATCTATAAAAGTATTTATCACAATTATTGTTATCCACTTTTGTTCGATGATTCGCTGTGTAACTGGCATTATGCAATTGTTTTCGTCACGAAAATGTAACTCGTGTCCGGAGAATTTTAACTAATAGGCAATAATATTTATGTAGGCCATTTTTGGGCTTTTGTAAGTGTATTGTTAATTCAAATGTTTAAAAAAAATTTGGTTGAAACTGAATCACATATAATCCAGACCGAAAATTATCAAAAAAATTATATTCGTAGCAACCTAACCTACACTGTAAATAAAGTATCAACACAAATACTATGAAAAAAATGATCGCGATGTGATGTTGAAAGTATAAAGTAACTTGCAAATACTGTACCTATCGATTAAGTCCGGTTGGAGTCCGCCAGGCCAGTGTTATTGTCAATTACCTCGTCCATATAATCTATTCTTTAATATGCTCAATATTTTGACTAGAAACCATGATATTACTTTCTAACAAAACGTAAAAATGTACATGATATATAGCAAAATTTCTTATACAATATACAGTTTACTAACTTGTACAATACATCGATGAAAAGTGTGATTTATATATGCGTAGCACAAACTTTCAAGAGCCCCGGGAGTCGTCCATTCTTGCAAATTTTAAAAGTATACAATTTTAAAATCCTGATTTAAATCATTAAGTTGTAGAAGATTTTCTTCACTCTATTTCGGTTTCTTAGGACTAAAAGATTATTTTGAAATAGTTTGTGCTACTTTATTTGTTTGGATAACGAGACACGTCTACACCACATATAATATAATAATGTATTATTGACTAATAAATATTAAACAAGAGTGATTCAATCACAGGTACTACATCTAAAACGCTATCTATCTATCTATATTATTTATCTATCATTTTAAAATCAATATGATGTGGAATTTGACAAATATGTTTTTATAATATGTAAATGAAAAAAGAACTCTTCACCAAAAGATGTAGGAACGTGATACAAAAGGAATTTTGCTAATTTAGATTTGTTGTAGAATATATATCGAACACGTATTGTCGTAATATAACACACAGCTCGAGAAATGTACAGCGAAGGAATGGTAGATATATTAGACGATTAGGATTTGGAAACGAGCACTTACTGTACTATTATTTTAACTGTATAAACATTAACGAAATTGCCTAAGTAATATTTCTCATAGTATCGCCGATAGTTCTATGAAAAATGTAATATTCTAATGAGAAGAGATGTAACGTATTTTATGTCTATTTAGTAGAGTTATGAATGCGTTCAATGCAATATTATCATCATCCGACGTATCTAACGTAAATATATTTGTGATTCGCTGACATCCATTCTAGCACCTAGTCCCATTTGAATAGAGGAGGTATCGAATGACATGCTTCCAAAATAGATTGTTCTCGAACGTCATCGCGAACTGCGCAGCCGATTCGCGTCGACTTTAGCCGGGGTTTTTTTCTTGTGATGCTTATCTTTGCTCCTGAGTTTGTCCACTTTTTTGTTTCGTTTCGGGGTGTCGGCAATGGGAGTGACCGCGTGAGTCTCCTCGCCGGCCGCATCCGACTCGTCATCCCCGCCCCTTTCACTTTTTTTGTCGAGCTCCGCCATCGCCTCCTGTATAGCATTTTCCAAAAGGGTGTTCATTTTTCTGCTCCTAAATAAACAAAAAAATAAATCGACAGTTAACGAGAATTAAACAATGCGTTATCACCAACGACTAGAGATATAAGACAATTATTCATCGGTAAATCTTTCGGTTGGGTTCATTTTACAAGATAATCAATAAATTAATACAAGATAATAATGTCAAAGTCAAAATACAAAAATTATTGAACACATTGACCGCGTGACATGTGGCGTTACGAGTTTCCTCAAGATGTTCCGATACACGATTGGGCCTAAACGTTCAATATAAAATCAACATGAACTTAACAAATGGATATTTAAAAGTTACTGTAAATAGAAACTTCGAAGATCGAAAATGCAACGGAACAGGCGTAGCGTATACAGCGAGGCGGGTCGCGGCGGGTCGCGGCGTGTCGCGGCGTGTCGCGGCGGGAGTGTCCGACTCACTTCCTGTGCTTGGTGCGCGCGGCGTGG
>DWEM01001382.1:0-14512 GCA_018245935.1 Agara belti belti | reverse complement strand
GTATAAAACAAAGTCGCTTTCCGCTGTCTGTCCCTATGTATGCTTAGATCTTTAAAACTGCGCAACGGATTTTGATGTGATTTTTTTAATAGATAGAGTAATTCAAGAGGAGGGTTTATATGTATAACTAGCTTTTGCCCGCGACTTCGTCCGCGTGGAATACTGCCTTTTGAAATAAAAATATCCTAGGAAATTAAAATGCTGCCCAATATCACAATTCCACGCGGATGAAGTCGCAGGCAAAAGCTAGTCATATATAAATATATCAATGCGTACGTTTGAGGTTTCCTGCAACCTGCTAGTGGATAACTCGCATATAAGATGTAAAACGTTTTGTGTTCGATATAAGCAAAAGAACGAAGACTAAATAGAAAAGTAAATAAGCTTGTAGCTTACCTTACTACGTAAGGATTCTGACAGGATCAAGCGAGGATCCGGAACCAATATAAATGCCACAGCCTTCTCCGCTTTTCATTCGGGTAAAGGTAAAGAGACTGTAGCCTCAAATGTATTAAGGAAAGCTTTATCACAATGTTTTAGGATTGTTATAAAATTACGGAAATGTAAGTGCTTTCAAGTGCAAGAAGAAAACTATAATAATTAGTATTTTTCGTACAATTGGGGTGTTGGTTTTTTGTTTGGATTTCATCTAATCATTTTTTGGCAATTAATAATATGACTATAAGGGATAGTTAATACTATTACTAAGTGGTATATGAGAAAATTCGAGAATACAATATTTTTGTTAAAATACAATCAATGCGTGACTAATAACGGCACCCACTCCTATCTCTAACAACAATAAATCTACCAACAATATAATTATGCTATTAATAATCCTAATTACAAGCTACAGGGGGCTCCTGTCACAGCTTCACTCGATAACCATGCTTGGCAGAAACGATTACAGTGAATTATTATCAACGCGTGATTGGAGTGTAATTATTGATTGTACAGATAGAATGCGATTTCTGCATTAATACTTGAATCAATGAATTGGAAAAGAGATAAATTAAACACATGTAATTAACGTATTAATAAGATTTATTTCGTAAGTTTAATTAGTAACACGACTGTTAGTAAATATTAGTCCTGTTAGCATATATTAGTGTAAATGCAGTTAGTATTAGTTAGTATCTGCCGTATTAGACGTTGGTCATTAGTTAGTATCTGCCGTGTTAGACGTTGGTCATAGATGCTTTGCTACTCTTGAGGATTGAATTAATTGTCTGTGGTATACGTGTGAATCAGCATCTTCACTCTTCAGAACGAAACAATAAATTGCAGTAATATCGTCATCAGGGAAATTAAAACTCACCGGCACCGAAGGGGGCGGATTGGGCAGCGAAGCTAGCATATTTGGGAAGTTCAAAAGGTTGAAGGCCGGTCGGGTGACCCAAATACCGCTGACAGTACGAGGCCAGATAGACCCGCGGCAGCTTAACGTGGATGACTGGCAGAAAGTTGCGCAGGACAGACAGAGGTGGCGTCTGCTTGTGTTCTAGGCCAAGATACATTTAGCGTCGGCGAGCCGTCGCAGTACCTAAGTAATAACTAAATGCTTCAAGCTAGAAATACATAGGTGTAGTGGTGGTACTTCCCCGGGCGACCCGCATACACCTTCTACCACCTACCATTTTTTGCTAGAATAATAGCCGTTAATGTGAAAAGCAAGAATGAAAATTCCACTGTTTAATTAGGCTCACGAGATATTTCACTCGGTCGTTTTTAAAAAATAACAGGCTTCGTTTTTCACACAAAGCCGGAGAGAATGTTAAAATTCGTTTTGGGTTTCTGCCAAAAATACGTATAAAACAGTTTTAGTTAACCACGAATGCTTAACTATTTTGCGTAATAGAGATGCAAAATACGCTGGCCGTATCAAGCAAAATGGTTATAGGTCGGGATTCGCTTTAATGGAAATGTTTGCTTCCCCTCTCCATTGTTTGGTAAGAATGAATTTACTTGTAATATCTCATTACAGTTATTTATTGCGCAGATACCTGTACCTTCATTTTTTCGGTGATGGATGGGATAACTTTCAAAATATAACGTTGCGCCTCGCGAATGACACTGTGGACAAGACAAGCTACGGAGAAGAGGTACTTACTAGTATACTTGGACATAGTTATGCATTTGAATTATACGTGCGTGTGCCTGTGTATTACTGTCAATGAATATTAGACATTGTTACAACAACAAAGACAATGCTTGTTGTTGCATTGAGACTCCGCACAGATCAGCGTGGTGGAGTATGCTCCAGGACTCCAACAATCGTGGGAGGGACTAGTGCCCAGCCGTGGGATCTATAAGGGTTGCAGCCAAATACATTTAGAATTCAATTTATTTAATATTTAAAAGAAATTTTTTAACAGAATTCAAAATAAAATTCAGTAGGGTGCTAGTAGGTAATATATAATTCTTACTAGTAGAATTGTGGCGGATGCTTCAATATGGTACGTTATGTGTATAGGTAGATATTTCAGTCATCTTTATTACTAAGTCCCTTTGTGGAAACTTTGAAACTCCTTGTAAAAACGGGACTACTCAAAAAATTCTTGGATGAAACTTTACATAGCAACAAACAGGTTCTTTGTTCAGAAAGCAATAAACAGACCTGTCCTTTGAACTTTGACTTGGACACTGACGAGTACAAGAGTTTTAATAGGCATTTTGACCTCACTTCTCGCTTGGAGACTCAGTGAAATTGAAACTGTTGTTAATATACGTATCTGTGTAGTAGATACTTATCTGCTCCTACCTACACCTTATAAAACACTTGTAATAGTTGTTGTGCGTAGACTTTTACTACAATTTATGCAAGCGTTAATTAAGCAACGAGTTACGGTGCCAATAGGTATGTAGGTGTTACCTGATGCCAAAGGGAGCGTTCTTTATAAACACAACTACGAACCACTGTTCCGTGGTGTGTTAGTAATGTGCGTGTTGGATTTAGTAAAACCTAAAACATAATCATGTATTGAATGGACATCGGGTGTCGGTTAAGAGCCGCGATGCCACAGACCGACACGCAGAGTCTTCGCCTTCATAACATCCCTTTTTTTGAGTCGGGGGTTAAAAAGATTGTCTTATGTTTAAATTTTGTTGCATGTGGCAACATTAAGCATACCACTCAAGAAACTTGTCTTTTTACTTATAATATAAAATTTGTTACAATTCTTAGCTACGAACGCAATACTTGTAAGTTGAACTTTAAAGCGGACACTAGAATGTGTTAGCGATACGTATGTAAGTGACATGCATGTACGCTACCTTTGTTCATGTTTCCTTGAAAGACATTCGTGATAAATGATAATATTAGAATAAAAAGAAAAGTGAAATACTACGTATGAATTTCAAAAATAATGCTAATATTTTTGTGACGGATGAAAAGTGTTTGTATTTCCATAGTCAACTTCATTTAAATTTTTTACTTAGCTTGTAGTGGGCTAATAAATTTTAATAAATTGTAGTTTTCTCGTGCCTGTTTACAAAGAAATGTACTTTCGAAACCATTTAAGAAGAAGTAACAAATTCTTTGAATGTAAAAGAGGAGGCCGTTCTTTGAACTTCAACTTGGACACTTGTGAGATTTGTAAGTCTTGTAAGCGATAGGCACTTCTCTCCAACTTTACGCTGCCTTATCACTTTGAGGGAATTTCGCTCTCGAGACCATAATTATTTGTCACTCAAACAACTGATTTGTTTTGAAAACGAAAATGTGCGTTCAAATTGTTATGAAATGAAATTTTTCCATGATTTACTTATGCATATTCAATTAAATTATTTGTTGCTATATTTTGCAATGAATGTGTACGGTACCTATTTACTGAAGACAAATACAAAATACATAAATTACTCTTATTTTTTATTGGGAAATACCTAGCAGATGTACAGTGCCGGTTAAATGTGATAAATGTTACTATTTTTCTTAAGATCAGGAAGGTAATGAACTTCTTGGCTTTTCGAATCTGGCACCACCGGCGTCGTATAACGTCGTATACTTTATAGTGTAAGTAGGGCTACAACCAGACAAACTACAATTCCGTTTCCTGTGTGAAGCTGTGACATATAAAATTTAAAACGATCAGGTATTGAAAATGACTCATTATGGGTGGCAACACCTTGGTGATGTCGCAATTAGTGAGATTAATAAAGGCGCAATGAAAAGTTCTGGGATACAACTTCTGGTTAAGATACAAGATAAGGTAAAAGCAGCAAACCATTCCTAAATACCTGTACCAGAATCATTTAAAATGATGCGTAGTGGACATGCCAAGTAAGAACACCTCTACTCGAGGGACCTAGATATTGTGTTTCAATTATTCTCAAATACTTGTTTTTTCTGTGCGCAAGTGACAAAAACAGAAAAAAAGAACGTTTTAAATTTAGCCTCAATATATTTTAGTTACTTATAGGCCATGAATTTCAGACTCACAATGAACTGACCACCTACAGTTTATCAGCGGGTGTTCCAGAATTAAGCGGTTCTGTATATTCGACTACTCACAAGGACCCCCGCCGTGAGATACACACTTAAGTGGATTTCCAGGTTACGCTTGTTGGAATATTTCATGGAGCAATATAAACCTGAATAACGTTGTAATGTAGCGATGATGTATGCAAGTTTTTTGTATCTATACACTAGTAAGACGTAACAATTGTGAAGCAATAATCTTTACATACAAAAATGCAGATATTTGATTGATTTGATATAATTCATAATTGATCGGTATATGGGGAAACAGCTATTGTTGCCTACTTGTTCAATGATAACTAAATGACTACGAAACTGTGTATATTTTATTTACTTAGACTTATTTGAATTTAGTTAAATAAACTAGTTTATAAAAATTTCAGTAGAGTGCGATAAGACAATTTTTCTGGGATATAAATATAAATGATCGAATACTACATAGAACAATATAATAGTTCAAGTAGACTGTTGTAATTGTGATAATATTATTTCAACTTAAAAGCATTTTTACGATTGCACTCTGAAAAGCTTTTATTCTTGAAAATTATCTTTTTGACGAGCGAATACTGTCTCTGGGATTTTATAGAAGCATGAAAATTTTAGTACAAGCGGTGGGACCGAATTACCAACTTGTCTTATCGACAACAGGGGAGCTATAGGCTATCGGGCATACAATTTAATGCTTAACGAAACACATATGTATATATACAGGTATATATACATATATATTTGACCTATTTGGTCTAGGTAAGGAAGTCTTGGTCTCTCTCGGTACCTACATCAGTACTCCCATTGTATCTACTTATATCTGTTTTGTAGTTGTTTCATCATCTGTTTTTTCAACATTCTAACATTGGTGCGTACTATTTTGACATTCGATTTCTGCCTATCGTTTAGGGACACGATGTGATTGTATAATAATTATATTCATTTATGTATGAATCCTCCTTATTATTTTAATATTTTTATAAGTACTTTTTAGACCTCCTCTGTTCTTCCATTTAGCGTTATTGCATATAGCATTATGTTCTTATCTTTTTAATAAGACGATTTATTAAGAGATAGCTGTTCAAAAGAAATATACTTAACCGGTTTCCCTAAAAGTCTCTAACGCCAGGGCTTTCTGTGTATTCGTCATGGATACATACCTACTCCATAGACAAGAACCCAGTATATCCGAAAACCTAGTCCCGGACTAGAAAGTAAAAAGTATCATTCTCTTTATCGTCCAATAGGGTTATAAGTCCAGATTTTAAGGATGACCAGTATTTGAAGATAGTACAAACGTGACTGCAGAACCATTTATTATCTTTTTTTTAACTAGTTCCACATTGACTAATAGTACAAGTCCTCTGATATGTTCGCGTTCGTTGCATGAGGCCGTACCGGCAAGCGTGTGATGTTCAGTGCGAAAAAAGTAGCGTAAATATTTTATTTCTTCATATAAACCACGGGCGAAGGTCGAACTGTGATCGACACGATCCATTACACGCATGATAATATGAAAACAGTTTTGAGCACGTCTGCAATACGATTTATATGGTAAATTATTATCGTACGTTACGATATACGACGTTGAAGTAAAAAATGATGACTGACTGCTTCGACACATGCTTTTAGTCGAAGATGTACGCGTAACATTTTAATTTGTCGGCATAAAATTAAAATTTGACGTAGAAAGTCTTTGAACCATATTGTTGCAACTGTTACCAGATCTCAATCGATTAATGTACTACGGCAAGGCACCGGCATCTTGGTAGGATAGAAAGAGAGATAGAGATAGACAGGTAGAAAGGCTTTGTTATCACATGAGACGTTCAAATATAATTCTACTTTTTCAACATGGGCTGTTGCGGCTTCCATAACTACTCAGATAACAATGATTTTTTACACACAAAGTTGATTACAGATTCTCAAACATTGCTTATACGTTTTAGTCTGTCGCTTATTAATTTATCATCATTATTCATTATTTTGGTATTCATTATTATGGTCTTCAAATGATGTAGGGATTGTGGTGTATTGTTGCGGGATTCTGGAACTTTTATCCCTGATTTTGTATGGAATTTGATTATCGACCTAAAACATCAAAGATTTCTGTGAAGCACGAAACATTTTTCTGTGATCTGACTATTCTGTCACACATACAAGGTCGTTGCAAACGATAGACATATTTGTTATCTAAAGCTAGTGTACAATCCTTTGTTGGCTCGTTGATATTTCAGACGCGCCACTCAACTCCAGTAAACTGAAATAAATTTGCTAACAACAAAGTTTCGTCGTTGTTTGGTGCCGTTGTTCTCAACCACTGGCCTAATGTGAACTGCATGGGCGACCATTAGTATGCGCGTTAGGTTGCTTTCGGTATTGTACGGTTATGTGGATAGTATCCTGGTACATTACTAAATTATAGCTGAATTGTGTATTTGAATATGTAGATCTATGTTTAACAACAAATAGACATCATCAATAAATGGATCGCACATTGAGCCGATCTTCCCGAGTGTAATATAGAATTATCGCCATTTTTTGTATATCCAATAACACAAGAACAAATTTGAGTTTAAATATTCATGAGCCGCAGTGACTAGAAATCAAACTTTTTGCATGCTGGCTGGTTAGCTCCATGTTATGATTATAAGAACTTGACTTCTTCCGTATGTTATGGATTTCTGTACATACTTAACGTTTTTATGCACCAGCGAAGACTATGAAAGACAAAGCTGTCTGGTATCTAATTACTAGGTTGTAGCGCAGCTACTTCTCTGCGTCAGCACGACCTAGCACTCTCACTCAAACTTGTGAAACAGGAAAAAAGACAGAGGAGAGGAAACATTTAGTTTTACCTTTGTCTACGCGTATTCGTCTTGTACCAAGCCTGTTATAAAAAATGCTAACGATTGTTGTACTTACTGTAGGTCCAAATAACTACATCAAATAGGTAATTACACACTATGTACGGGTACAGGTTTATAACAAATGCACGAATCGTAATAATTCAGTTCGTGTGACTTAATGGAGTCGATTCATTTATGTTTCAATTATGGTTTGATGTGGGGTTTTGATAGGCACGATTGAGGCCGCGACATTTATAGGTGTTTGTATTGTGTTATGTCGTATTTTTTGTATAGATTATAAATAAATTACGGTTCTTACAACTGTGTGGTCAACTAGAATAAAAAATAATTACCTGCCACTATCATGCAACGTATAATGAGCTGTGAATGCTTAGTGTTAGATTAGCGTAAAAGCTGACTTAAACCAACTTGTTATATTGTCTCAGATACTACCTGTCCAAAACATTTATAAGAATAAGGTCTTCTGTGGCATGGAAATGCATATGATATTGTTCAACCAACAGTAAAATAACCTTATACTTACTTATTTAATTAACGTTAATACTTATTTTTCAAAAGGACTCTATTGGATTCACATTCGGCTATCATTCGGTTTCTAAAGCCACATCGCCTATTTTTAGAGCCTGTTCACTACAGGCTGTTGGTAGCTTATTGCGTTCGTAATCCTAGTTAGGGATGGGATAGGCAACATGTTAATGTGTGGTACGTATTACGACTCCACAGCGATAAGAAAATATTTTTTTTATCGTCAAAAATGTTGATGTCTCAGTAGATATAGATATGCAGATTGTCGTTATACAGATGGATATTATAAAAACAGCACTTCTGCTGGATCTTAATAATTATCCTATATGGTCTATATATAAAGCAGGTATAGATTTGGACTTCAGTCTCTCATTCTGGTTCAAATCCTGGCCACGCGCTTCCTTAAATCCCCTCATTATGAAAGGCGGTCTGTATCAAACAGTGAATCACTAATCGGGTTGAAAAAAAACTTATCTCGAAAGATACATATAAGAAGGCATCAGTGGCCGAGTTCTTGGCGTACGTGACCATTTTTATCTCATTATCACACTGACTCATACCGAATGCACCGGATGTTTATTGTGCTTAATTTCATTAATAAAACCTTGATGTCGCCTCCGATTTCTCGCTGCCGCTAGTGGTTTGCGACCGAAAGCCAGTATATCCCCAGGCAGCAATACTACACAATACCGTTTCGTATCGGAGTTTCCTGCATTCGTTGGCTTCTGCAATTGTCGCCGTTCGCACTACCATATCCGTTTAGTATTTTTATACACTTCTTATATACGTAAAGTTACTTTTGTTCAATGCTTCTATGTATTTAATGGAATCTTATATTCCTATGCTGGTAAATTGTAACTGATGATTTAAAAGTCAAAAGATTATACAGATGGACATACTCATGGTCATGAAAATTTTTTGATAAAAAATAAGCAAACTTTTTTTACTTAAACGGTCTTTTTGTAAAGAAACAAATGGAAGGACTCGTCGAATTTCTACTATATACACAAAAACGCAAGTTAAATAAAACCTTTTACAAACTACGCTCGTATAATGAGAATAATATTATTTAATAAAGTTAATTTCTTTTCTAACCACATCTGTAATATTTATTCATGTAAATTCATGAAAAAACTAACTTTGTCTTTCCAGTTATGTATTACCCAAGTTACTGTTTCTATGTAAACGCGTGTATAGTAACATAATACATTACAAGATTGAGTTGTCTTATATGGATTAAAATAAGTAGGTAAGTTACCAGTCTAGTTGTTTCTTTACAACGCTAAGTAGTTACCTTGGTTATCTTAGTTATCTTGAGGTTCCAATACCGATTCCGATTTAAGTGTAAAATCGGAATATTGCTCGTTGTTCATGATCTGTCTAGCGCTTTACCGTTTACCTGCCTAATACAACGCAAAATTTGAACATACCTCTTAATTTAAGTGGTTCCAATGTCTGCTTGTTAGGTTTAATGTTATAAAAGGTACTTGCGGTTCTTTGAGTAGGTACCTATAAATTATATGTAATTAAACTTCATGTAGGTATTTGCTACAAAACGAGCCCTAAGCTCGTACACTTGTTACGTAGTTCATAATCCCTGGGCAGTAACCAACCCTTCAAAATCCTAATAAGACTACTGCAATGTACCTCGTCTAAATAACATTACCAAAAATTAATTGCAAGACATTATAGCTAGATAGCATTAAATTTTAAAAGTTGTACAAGCTAAAAAGACACTAGGTTATTGTGCTATAAAGACGATATTCGCGTGTGAATAAAATGTGAGTTTTCAAAACTTTGTTACGAAACATTTCTCGTTACGGACCGCGGTCTAACAAATATTTTTGGGCTATGTTTCATTTGGACATCCTTCATAATTAGTAAGCCAAAGGGCAGCCTAATGAGTATACGAAATTCGGGTAGATAAGGCTTGCGTATCTATAGGTGTATTCAAATTTGAATTCAGGATTCTTAGACTGGAAATACAATATTGTAGTGAAATTTCCAATTGATATGAATTAATAGGAGGACGGCGATGGCACGATATTATTGGATAATTTCTTTTCATTTTTATAAAAACTAATTTAATCGTTGTTTTTATAACTAAATTAAATGATACTAAATTATTTAATTTTCCTCACGATTTCATATTTGTACGGGTACAACTTAAACCGTGCTAGCGTTATGAGCGCTTTCATTCGCAGCAAAGAAACGATCAATCTTATTGCACGTTCTCGCGTGTCAGGAGCACAGATTATTATACATATGTATAACACTCTTCAGCACAACAGAGTTCAGATCTCCTATGAAATGTAAGACTATATTACTTCTTCTACTATGAAATATAAGAATTTATTGCTTGTGAATTTTCCTACCTAACGACTTTATTACTTTAAAGTTTCTAAGACTGAAAAACTCGTCGAAGGTCTGGACCAACGTGACCTGTGTAAAACTAAAAATCGGAATTTTAAAAATTAAGAATACGCACACGAAACACCTGCAATATATTTTTTTGAGTTCTAAAGGTTGCAGATTCCTAGTCTTTCAGCCGTCACTTTCAGGTTTGGGTTTCTAGTTTTTCCATTGTGGCACTGTACAAATTGTCAAATGTGAGACTAACGTGGAGCAAGACATTAAGTAAATTATTCAAAACAAATAATATATTATGCGAGTAATAACTGGTAAATTGCAAACAAAAATCTGTAAGCGTTTAAATAAAAAAAAAAATTGTAAATGAGCCCGAGCTAAATAAAATGTTCAGAAACTTTAACACTAATGGACACGGATTAAACAATACAGCACTAAAAGCGCTTCCATTTGAGGCAAAGAAGCAATCAATCTTGCTGTACGACAATCGCGACACTACACGCTGTTTTCGTACCGGACTAAGAAAATACACATAATGCTGAAAGAAATTTCTAGGTTGCCTACGTAACATTACAGTGTAGTAGTTTAGACAAAACCTATATAATTTGTGAGAAAAACTAAGCATTACTAATAATAAACATAACAAAAATTATGTTGTAAGAGTTCAGTTTAAATGCCCCCAAGTCCAAGCTTAGTTTTATGGTTCCAAATGTTCCATTAAAGTGGAACCGGATTAAATAATTATAATAATTGCACCCTACATTGAATATGTAAAGTTATTAAAACGAGATCTGATAATGGATAAAACTTACCCATTGTCATGATTATCATCTCAATTAATATGCGGTAGCATACAACTACTAGTCACGTGTGTTTATTTTGGTCTTCATTTTCAAGGACATAAGGTTGATATTTGCGCAAATTCATATCACAAATACTTAAGCGGTGAGGCGGGTGAGGAGTCGTAAAAACCTTGCAGTTGGAGTGCTTAAGGACTGTTGGAGGTCCAAAATAACGTAATTATTCTGTTACGTAAAGTGACCACGTAGAGGTCCCACGTTTACATTGTTACTTTAACCCCGTAATAAGATCTAGTTACGCCCTTTGATCAAGATTTACGATCGTAATTAAATATATTGGTGTAGATAAAAGTTAGCCTTAGTACGCACAAAACGGTCGTTAGAGCAGTTATGGGATATCTTTAATGTTTCTGTTATGTTTGGACAGGTAAGACTTTATGTAAGGACCTATTTGAGTTTGTTATTAGGAAAAAATGAATATCCTACTATTGATTTAAATGTGATACTCTTATGTCATGCGTATGTCTAGCGAATACGAAGTACACTATTCTCTTCACATAACAAAGATACTTACCGGTATTTCAGAGTTTTATAATCATGACACAATTATTTTCTAGGAAAGTTGGGCTAGCTATGGATATGATTAACCACTAATAAAAGAGCAACGGAGATCTGGAAGCCAGCTCTGTGTATGTAGGAATTCCTGAAGAAAGCTAGATTGATTTGTAATAAAAGGCATAAGTAACTGTGGCGTACAAATTTATTTCTAAATCCATTTGAATAATTTATATATATTATATGTATAATGTTATAATACAACAACTATGTTTGTTTACAAAGAATAAAAATAAACATTTACTACGTAAAAAAAGAAAAATTGTATTTTAAATAACAACTCATATAAAAGGAGATACTGCTGCCATCATATCTTTGTCATTGGCCAGCTTTAGCACTTTAGGCCTATTATTGAGATACATAACGAACCTCAGGTATTCAAATTTAATATATGGTCGGAGAACGCAGGTTTTAGATAACGCCTGCTTCTTCTGGCTATAAAAACACCAACTTATCTTGCTACGCAACTTTATAGAAGTATACATAAAAAAAAACTAGAAATTACTTGTCGTAAGAAAAAATGATAAGAAGAAGTATCAAAGTTTATCTTCAAATAACTCCACGCATATACGAGTAATATGTACACGGAGTGACAAAAATATTTCGTACGTATCAGTAAAAATATTCGGTCTTGTAACCTATGCCTCTGACGTCAAGCGGATCACGCTATTTACGCAATGTTAAAATATAATTCGTTGTTTTGCGATTCTGTAGAGTTTAGGAAAATATTTATAACACTTTGTTATTGCACTATACTTAATGATATACGTTAAAAAAGAATTCTTACCGAATGAATTGTAAGAGTATGACCAAATATCAAATTAATGACAAACTTAAATGCCAACCGTAATTTCTCTAACTACGTGCAATTACACACTTCAATAGACAACTTAGGACGTATACAGTCTATAATGAACTTCTAAACTAAATAAAAAGGGCTGCAATATAAAAAAAAAATACAGATACGAAAATGCATGTCTGAATAAACACGAACCAGTGTCTAACACAATTATAAAATATGTATTATTTTAGATATAAATAATTTGACAATAAGATTGCCATTTTACATTTAGTGTAGGAAACGATGCTTATAGAGTTATTATTAAGATTAGAATTAATAATATTTGAATTGTTAAGATTAAAATTATAGGGAAGTACCTATACCTACCTACATTCAATTAATGTTTCGCGAGTCATAAAAAAAACAAAATGAGTTTTAAAGATGAAATAGAATATTGTAGGAAAAACATTATTTCCGTTTGATTTTTCTGTGCTCACAGCCGATTAAATTCAAGTTAGGAATGTAATACAAAAATATTCATGAAAACAACTCTTTCGACTTATCGTAGTTTCTTAAACACTAGTTTCATAATACTTGTCAGAAATGCTTAAAAACTAACATAATGTATTCCCTTATATGTAAAAAGTGCGCAGGACAATAGACTAATTTGTTTTCGATAAATAGTCGGAGATTCCAGTCTCCAGAAAAGTAATATCGATTAAGAGACATTATCGCGATAAATCGTAGAATTAACGAATCAATCAGTTATCGAGTATAATGGAATTGAAAAAAGCTTCCTTAATTTGTCAACGTTACTGATTTCGTGCCGTAAGACACGGCAACATCGTCTTCCATGTTTAATTTTGCCTAGAACAGAAAAATCTGTACTAATTTTCTGCTTGAACTACGAAAGCAATGTTACGCAATATCATATCTGTTTGTTAGAAATTTCAATGTTACTTTAAAAATATTGCGTGTAATTATAATAAGTATATTTAAAACAAAATTATTTCTGGGGCGGTTGCATAAATAAATATAATATCTAAAAGGTTTACGGATCTCATAAAACTTGAGTTTATATGACAGAAACTGAACCGATTTACTCATTGCTAAAATACATTATCAGTGATACAGATGATTATATCACTGCCTTACTGTAATTCTTCGGTGTTAAGACGTAAACGTTGAGCCGCTTGGAAGGTGTTCTGCATGAGCATAGCGACGGTCATAGGCCCGACGCCGCCGGGCACGGGCGTAATGGCGCCTGCCACCTTACTCACCTCTAGGTAATAAGGAAAATACATAAGAATGAGACCAGTAATACAGGAAAGGCATTTAAAACGCCTATTATCCTCGTGGTATGTTGTCGTATTAAAGCTACGTAACGATTAGAATAGTGAAGAGATAGGAACATTGAAAATTACAAATTTGACGCAATAGATTCGCAGAACAAACAAATTTGATGATATGACTTAGAGCAGATAACGTTTACTAACTGAAAGGTTAACATTTAATTATTAGAGAAAATGTTAAAACAATAATCAAGTAAACAACCGTTGATCCTTTTAACTAATTTTCATCGTCTATTATATCGCACATCTCCTAGGCGAGGCTGAAGGATTTAACATTAATAGCTATATCAGAAACATTATTAAACCAAGAAATATTAATATTAACACGAAACAAAACATAACTTACCTTCATAATCAACATCTCCGACTAATTTCGTTTTGCCATTCTCATCCGTGATCCGCGTGATACCGACGTCAATGACTGTTGCTCCAGGTTTCACCATGTGGCTCTTTATCAATTTCGGTACACCTAACAAACGTACACGTTTTTTTACTATCACATTTGCGATGCGCCTGAGCAATCAATACATTGGGTGCAACATATCCGCTTACGTCAATAATATCTAGAGTTGTGTAAGTAATGTATGTTCGTATAAAAGGTAACTTAAAATAATAATCTTTTCGTTTGAGCCAGTTATTTCTAAGCTTACCTAACAAAATTTACGTATTAACTTATACTGTAGACGTAATGGTAGGTAAATTCTAATCTAATCTAATCTACTCTTATCTAATTTAAT
>DWEM01001381.1:0-14521 GCA_018245935.1 Agara belti belti | reverse complement strand
AAGGCAAAATATGGCTTGGACTGATAATCTTGTAACATCTTTATATGTATCCATATTTGTGCAAATAAACGTCTTTGTCTTTGTCTTTATTATTATTTTTATTTTTATTTTATTTATTCAGAACAATAGAGAATAAGAACATTCAAGACCATTTTGGGCTTGATTACGGCTAGTCTCCATTACTTTAATCAGAAATTATGTTAACATCAAATTGTCAGGGATTCGAAAGTATTGTGGGTTTTGAAGACTCAGTACAAGAATATATAATTATGTATTTCAAATGACCATCGTGAGAGTGAGCGCAGTCGTGGTGTCATTAAATAAGGCGCTTGTCTTACCTAGACCTTAAGGTTTAAAAAACACCCAAACGTGATAAAAACGAATGCGCCGATTTGTTTACCATTATTAGCGAAATTGATCTGTATACGTCGCAGTGGCTGCTGGATTCCAATATCGTATCATCATTCCTATCTAACGCTCTGTTGACGAAGATTTAGGAGCTGAAATTTCCCGCAATGTAGTAATAATGATTACTATTAGGCCTTACCGGTGATGCTGAAATGCCGCAGCCGATAATACTCTTCTTCAACTCCGGTATTGGGCATGGAGGCCACTCTGGCGCGCTGCTGAGGAAGACCCAAGAGCTGCCTCTCTCCTGTCCTGGATCTGCCGGCCTTCACTGATTGCGAGCGCGAGTGGTGAGGGCTACCGTATCTGGAACAATAAATAAATAAAAATCATCTATGAGTGTCAATGGTTAAGTAGTTCACTTTCTACAATGACCAGCTGATAAAATGGCTTTTTTACATTATAATTAAGCAATGAATACAATTTACTTGTAAATTACAAAGTGTGTGAAAAACGTTAAATAAAGAGAAACAGCACTTGTTATATAACCCACAGATAGATATATCTGAAGGTATATACACTCCAATGCCCCTTGAACGCCTCACCTGTCCTTGTGGACTGCGACCAGCCCTTTTTTAATCTATATATAACAAAGCTGAAGTTTTTTTTGTCGAACATGATAATCTCTGGAACTAACCGAGGGATTCGAAGAATTCTGTTTGCGTTTGATAGCTCAATCCTTGAGAAAGTTTATAGGCTGTAACCACGCTGCGACACTTACAAAGGATGAAAGAGGGGATGTTAGTTTGTATGGAATTTCCCACACCAATCTATTACCATACGAAATTTCATTACAATCGGCAGAGCGGTTTGACCGTGAAGACGGAACATACATACGAGAACAAACACACTTTTGTATGGGTAGGTAATAATTAGTAGGATGGTGTTATAAGAAACCACGTTAACGTTAAATGCTCGTTTGTTGGTTTCAGGCGAGCGCGGTCGAAGTTTATAATTGGGTTTGGTGTAATGTTGAAGGTACATTTCGTACATGCGGAGCCTGTGTGTCATTTGGCAACGAATTTCAGTACATTCCAACAGCGGCGACTATTTTGTTAAGCCGCTTTCGTGGGTACCGGATTAAAGTGTCGTCAAAAAGAAGGCGTGTAGGTATTTTTCGTTCCTGTTATTGGTCCACTGCTAGACCGGGACTCCTTTCATAAGGACAAGGTTAGGCCATAGTCTACCACGTTGGCCAAATGCGATTGGCAGACTTCACACACCAGAAAATATTATCCACTTTATAACATCTCTAAGGTGTGCAGGATTCCTCACGATCTTTTCCTTAACCGTTATAGAAAATGATATTTTAATTTTAGATATAAAACGCACGTAATAAGTTAGAGAGACTTGGTGTGGTGGTGTAGGTAAAGCCAAGTTTCTAGATAAATCAGGTTACATACAAAAAATGATGTCATTCGCCTTTAACATGGACGTGGTATAAAAATGTCAATTCTAATCCCACTCATTCCTCACCGAGCCTCAACCCTTAAGGGATTACACACGAAGTGTAATGGCATATTAATAGTCCTCCTGTATCCGAGACACGGGCGAGCTCGGTGACAAGTTGCGAGTTATTGATGACAGACTCGGCCCGGCCTCCCCGCCGCTGGATCTGATAGGTACACGGAACGACCCATCCAATAACAATTACAATGTGCAGTTAACGTTATATTGTAGTTATAATATGCCAATAATTACTAAATATAATTTGGCAGGGTTTCAGATTCAGAATTTGAAGATGCCAAACCACTAGGCTATCATACATCTCCACGAGTCTCGACACCGGCGTGTATGTAGGAAGAGAGTGATGAATTTAGCAGAAACACGTCAAGTCTGTGAGCATAGAGATATTTACCGATCAAAGCCTTCTGTCTGCCCCGTAAGAGACCCGGAGTGAAAGTATAATAATATGAATACCACATAAGGTTCATTTGTAGAAAGCGTGTTGGAAATTTGATAATCTCACAACAAAAATCCAAGCATTTTAAGTGGCAATTAGTAAAATTTAGCTCTTCATTTGGCTTAGCCTCATGAAGAGGGATTATCTTGAAGCCGGATAATGACATGTTAATTATCTGAGAGTCGTGTCTTCATGAATACGTAATTGATATACCTACGACGTAGTGACGGGGCGAGATAAATAAAACAACATTATGAATTTATTACTGCGATAATTTTGTGAGTTTGATACGCTCTACGTTTTAGTTTTTTTTTCATTCGAAAACAATAACAAACAAGAAAGCATGACACAAGAGGCCACTGCCGCCCGTGGACATCAGCACTCAACGGTTTCCCATAGGGGTAGGCAGAGAAATCATTAAAGTCGTTAACAAACAGGCTCGTCTTATAGATATTATTATTATTTTAAATGTCTGGTGAAAACGAGCGAACCACGATAGCTTGATTAAAATACCTGAAGATAAGGAAATAAGTTGAACAATCAGGTTTAAATACAAAAGTTGCCAACAACATGATTTGTCTCTAAGGCGATATTATAAAAGGCTTCATCAAATGAACTGAACATGTTAATCGATAAGCTAAGAGCTCGATGCGATATAAACCTTGACGTACACTAAACGAGTTAATAGCTCTGTGAAGGCTGAGCCATCGGTTTCCCGTAACTGGCATTCAGTGTCGGCCAAGGTGAGCTCAATGATAAAATTAGAATTAGTAACAGCTATTGAGTAGTGATAGCTTAGCGCTTTCAATTAAACTGTCGCTTCGGAGGTCTATCAAATATCGGCACGAACATTTCTGACGAATAGAGTTAGAGTTAGAATGTACATCTATCATAAATGACTAGACAAAAGTAAGCTAATGTGTCATATGTGTTGCGTGCAAATTACATTAAATAATATATTGAGGGTTCTCAAAGAAGCTCTATAACTTATAGTCCATAGGGTTTTCCTTTGCGAGAGCGATCAATTTGTCAATTAAGATGAAATGAATCATCGACTAACAAAATAAAAATGTTAATGTATTCACGCTTATTCCCATAGCGACTTTAGATGAATGAAGTCGAGTCCACGACGGAGGGAACCCTTCAAAGGGTATTGCGGTGGTTTAGCAGAAGCATCAGGTTATGTGGGAATGGTACCCACTAAAACCCTCTATTCAGTCCCCTCTTACGAATCGGGTAGAACCCGTGTTGATCGGAGAGATGGCAAACAACATATACACATTTCGAAATACATGCTTATATAGATAATTTAAGTCTAGACGCAGAATAAATATGTGTACAAATGATCGTCATGTGTGGGAATCGAACCCACAATTCTCATCTCAAATGCCAAGTTCATTAGCCACTTCACAATGGATCGGTGCACGGCTTGAGGGTTTCTTAATAATGGAATGTTAGGGAAATGATCATTTGTAATGGAGCCGACATCCATCTTATTCCAGCTATTAATTACTAGCGGCCGACAGACAGGTGCGCGTATTACACTAATTGGGTTCGGTCGCTGCGTCGTTCGTTGAAATCGATCATCAATTACGTCGTGTAGTCAATGAGATATCGCTAATGTTAGCAATTTCATTTATCTTTATTTCCACAGTTGGATGTACCTGTGTAAAAATAAAAACCATTAGAAATAACAAATCGTAAGAAATCTCTCTCATTTAAAACGACTTTTTCATTTTACGCCAAATTAAATTACAACATTATTTTCGATTTCTCTCTAAAAATGAAGAATTTTCACACAAATATCCGTTCTTTGTTTGGTTCCTCGGGGGATGGTTTTTATAAAATCTTTTCTTAGCTAACATTTACGTCCTATGAGGATAGCTTCTGCAAAATTTAAATTTTGTGAGTTTAATAGTGTCTTTCGCTTTCATATATGCCGATTAGAGATATATTAAGCGGTGGGACTATGGGACGCAATGCTCAAATAACATAAACAAACTGTAAAGGAACGGTTCCCGTTCATTACAAACCCCACAAAATCTAAAAAAGTGAAAAGTACATGAAAAATAAAACGGCATAAGCCGGAGCGTGTCCGTATGCAATTTATCAACACCTGTGGCGGAAGTGAGCCGTTTGCATGCGATCGTATCGCGCCGGCGCGTGCTCTCGATGGCGTTCGTGTGTTTGCTTTAATTCGCTAAACGTTTTCATATTCCACTAACTCGTAACGACAAGTTTATTGTTGAAATCAATTTGAGCTTTGTTTTACACGGCCCCAAAGCTGTCACGCTCGCGATGAGCTCGAGCGTTCAATGGGGAAAGTAGAGGATACGCAACTTAATGTGCTGGATAGACGAGACTCAAACGATGTTCAATGCGGACGCAGCCGCAGCGGCCCAGGTTGCGGAATAGCGGTCAAAATGGAGAAACATGTTGATGGATAAATGTATATTGATGGATCACAAACCCAGCACTTGGGAAGCGTAATAAACGAACGTAAAAAATATACAGAGTCCACATGCTAAGTACCAAGATATTGTTATTTCTGGTGCCACTCACTAGTGCTTTCTGTACGAACCGTTCGAAGTTTGTGGTAATCATAGGTATCCATTAGCGATCTCTAGAACTTTAATATCGGGGATATACCTGGCTACAGTATTTTTAAGTTTTTGCGTATATGTCAAATGTTATGTATTTTTTTTGTGTGCATATATTATCTGTATAATAAGTATAGCACTGTGTGCATAAACTATCTTTTTTCTTTTCTTCTTTATCCCCCACATTTATCCCCCACGAAGAATACATTTCAAATGTTGTCTTTATTAATAGATCACTTCGGTACTATCAGTTGGAAATGCTACTTAAGTAAATCATTTGTCCAACTTCTGCACACATTGCTTCTTTGTTACGTTATTTATTGCCTCTTACATAATTTAGAAAAAATTAATTCGAAGCAATGAAGTTTAAAATTTAAATACACTCCGCTATTAGCGCACTGCGTTATTAGTCACCGTGTTATTAGTCAACTGTTAAAGCTAGCTCGGTTTACACGATCATATCGTGTAAACCGGGCACACGATAATACAAACGATACACAAACGATATTGCTTTATTCGCTAATTTATCACGAATACCTTAATGGGATTCAACCATTAGTGACGTTGCTTGAACAATGGGTTATTGTGCACTGTATGGCGAAAAAGATGGGAACAGCAAATTTGTCATGGTGTTCTAAACGTTTATTGTCCGTAGAGTGAGAAAGGTGAAAGTTATGTACACACCGTTAGGTATACATGAAAGAAGAGCTTTCAAACATATATAATCCTAACTAATATTATAAATGCGAATTCGTGTTTGTTTATTACGCTTTCATGACTTATACCATCATCACGAAATTTTGTACACACGTTTTCGAGTTAAAGAAGATGTAGGGCACCTTTTATTTCGAACAGGACAGATTTGATGCTCAGTGGCAATATCTATCAAACAATATAGGGTGATGATTACTGCTACAAATAATGCTTTTGATTGCGTGCCTAGTCAAAGCTTTTGGTGTTGTGTTACTGATTTGAACTGATAGAACGTTTCACGGTAGTGTTGCCTGCTGTGCAAAGAACAAAATGTAACCTTTAACAAGTAATTTTGATTAACTTCAACCTTTTAAAATTATACACAAAATAATATACAAAACAAGCGAAGAATATAAGTCAAAGCGGCAACAAAGCAGTGGCGCGTGAACTGCAGCCCGCTGCTCCAGTAATTACGTGTTAGCGGCGAAACGACAATAAAAAAATATGAAACACCTGCATTCAAAACACTGTTTTACGTTGAAAAGAACCTTGGCGAACAATATTTCTGTATACCTATAGCCTTCAGAGCTGTAGTGGTGTATAATTATTGGGACATCGGATATTAAATATGTAAAGTTTGCACGCGCCACTGAAACAGTACATCGTATTGATGAGACGAGGGTTTCAGCAGTTACTGTTCGTCAGAAGGCACTTTATATTAAAACGCATATTTATTGTATTGTATGGTGTTGTAAAAGTAGGGTTTCTATTAGGGGTAGGCAGATATCCTGTGAAACTTCTTCGTCCTCTTCGTCGGCTCGTCTTGACCTGGTCTTCCTTAAGTACGTCTTCCATTTGACAAGAATGTGACAATAGACGAATTTCAACAGAATAACATTTCTGTTTTCCAATTCCTCCTCTTATTTTTTTACATTTTTTCCGAGATATTTAATTTCCAACAAATCGGAAATTGTCTCGGAAACGGGCTTACGTAGCAAATCGTTTCGTTCTATTGTTTGAATGCCTTTTGTTTAAGATGTTGCCGAATTTTCTGATCAGTCGAGTTTTGTTTATCTTCTGGCGGCAACTTTCCGTGGATAAGGGTCATAGTTTTGTATTGTATGTGTTTACATTAGAAACATACGAATGCCAGGCAATAAACAAGGCATCACTCTCAATTAGTTAGCGAGATAATGGAACAGAAGAAACCGCTTACGAAAGGTCTTTCTTATAGATTCTGATTCAGGCCTACAACAAACGTAATTTTCGGGGACGATTACTGGTTTAAGGGTACCTGTGCATATTTGTTTATAAACAACAAAGACTAAATTCGTTATCAAACGCGTATACAGCTCAAGTAAGTCACAAAATACTGTCAAACAACTTTCCACTCGTGCTTTTATCCAAGTCTCGATCATATTTCTTGCTTTTATATTTACAGAATAATTTCAATCAAATTATATTTCAACTAAATAAATTATATTAATAAATGCTCCTGAAACAGTACTTGTATAAATTATATGAAAAAGAAATGCTATTTTCCTATTCCCGTTTTCGGTTGTTCCCGCCTTGCATTATTTTCGTGTCGAGAAATATAATTAAGGAGTAAACGCTTCCGACGCGTTCACGTGACAGTTAACTTTATTTTTATTCTTTTATCCTTTTTTAAAACGAAAGGTTGCACTTCTATCATGGTTCTTAATCAAAATGAGGGGAGAACAATGGTTTTAATAAACTCTGATTTTTCTAAATGGATTTTTTTTTAAAAAGCCGTGGGATAAACTCGCTGCTGCGAACAAAAACGAAAAAAAGAGTCTCTCGGAAATCACAAAAGGGTTTTGCGGTATCGCCTTTACATTTTAGTAAGAAGTATTCGTAGCATTAACAGAGTAGCTGTTGAAAAAGGCGCAAGAACTGTAACTCAAAGTGGACAATATTAACGTCTCTTGCGGTCCAAACATCCATTAAGTGCCATTCGTTTCGAAACAACTCACTAATTGCCTCAAGCTCATTCCATCGACTTACCTCTTATCAAATTCATGTAGGTCCTCAGATGTGAACTGACTGGTCACATCCAATAACTGCTGGATGTGGTCGCTGCAAACGCGGCTCTTGCGTCTGCCGTCGTCGCCATCTCTAACCAGGATGGTGGAGCAGCCACCGTAGTCCAAGGATAGAGAGGGCTGTTGGACCACGATGGTAGTGCGTCCGGCTGGCATTGATGATGCCGTGTCTAGAGGATTGGCAGTGACGTGGACTTGTGCAGCTAGAACAATAACAAGAAATTTTAAGAAATCTCATGGGAGCAATATGTACAGTGATGATATTTTCAAGAATTCGTTTGGCTGACATATAAAATGTTCCAGGTTTTCCTTAAAAATCTACTGCAGCAAATAGGCTGCACCTTAGACTAGAACACACTAAAGAAGCGTGACGGTGTGCGCCCCGAGCTTGCCCTAATGGCAGGACAGACCCGTGCCTAGCCATGGGATATAAAAAGGTTGTAGACATTCGAATAGGCTGACGGTAAATACTATTCCACGATCACCGGTAATTACGATTCCAATCCTTTGGTCGTTTCCTTGCAGATGTCCTAAGATAGCGGTGACTATTTAACAGCTGGTGAATTATAAATTCATTCATTACTTTTAAAAAGTTGTAAAAATGTTTTTCACTAATTCACCAATTACTGAGCACATGTTTGTGTTACCACTGCGTCTTCGATCATATAGTTGTTGAAGAGAATTGTATATACAAAAATGTAATTTTAATGTTTTTTATCTTTAAATATAGATACCTGTAGATTGTCTTCTAGAAGACGGCGGTGGCACAGAATGTTGATGAGCCGAAGATCGTCGTCGTGTTGCGGCCGTCGTGAACACTTCAGTTCCTTCTAATTGTCTTCTTAACTTTGCCACTTCATCCTTATAATATTCCTGTTTCTCCATCTTTTGCTTATTCTTCAGCCTTGGCTCACTCCCTCTTCTCTTTACTGGTTCCGGTTCAAATTTAAAATGAGTTTCATATTTAGTGTGACTCGCTTTCGGACTTTTAGGAGTTTCTATCTTTGGATCATAGGGTATTTGTATCGAAGAAGATGGTCCACTTGTTTGGTTCACTTGAGTCTTGTTTCTAGGTTTTTCTAATTTCTTTGGTTTTGGTTCTTCTGGCATCTGAAATCTTCTAGGTTCATCTGTTTTAGGGTCAGGGAGAGGAACATCGAAGACAAATCGAGCTGGGCCTGGTCTAGGAGAGTCCATAACATCGGTGGCTGATTGCGGGAATGTGTAAGCAGGGGTTTCAAATTCGCAACTGTTTTGTGGTCGATGATAATGAGGGGGTGCGGTGCTTGGAGGGATGTGGTTAGGCGGATCGGCATCAATGAGGTTGGGGGGTTGTGAGGGTGGTTCTGGGGGCTCGCAGTCCGCGTCCATGGAGTCATCGGTGCCAGTGACAGATGTGATCGCGGTTGCAGCAGAGTCAGTGCTAGTGTTGATGGTCTTGTCTGACGTCGTGCTACTGCCCATGACAACAACCTGCTGACAAGAAAAATAACTTTGAATGACTTTTATATCGGAAAGGATAAGTTCTTTAAGAGATCAGACCGTAAAATTGGTTCTGTTATTTACATATTCTGCGAATATAAAATGCCGCAAGCTGAGGATAATTCTACAAAATCAAGTACTGAGAGACAAATAGATAGACATAATTTCGGAAACAAAGAGGCTACCTTTTGGTCAATCTGCCTAGCATTCGTCGAGACAGATTAACGAAAGGTAGCGTAATTAGGAAATACAAATGGGTATACGACGAAACTGGGGAAAAGTTGGAAATTTAATTATGTTATGTTGATAAAGTTTTAAGTAAAAAAATTACCGTTTGAATTTTATACGCCGTTACTAAGTAGCAAAGTATTATTTGAACTAAATAATTCTGTGACATTTTAGAATGTCCACATATGTATTTAAACAAATAAATCTGTTTTATGTCCTTCTATAATTGAATCCGCTTCCCACTAACCTCAGTAGCTTTCGATAACATATTTATCAAATTCAGAGCGCATTTTTCGCGTATTATCGTATTGAGAGCTATGGGTTATCTAACACGAAACTCAATTACGAGGCTTACAAGGTTTATACGCTGAATAAATTGGATTCAAATTGATTATACCCCCGATTTCCAAGGGTATAGTCACATTGACATTATAAAGGAGTATACAGCTTCCATATAATTGTTCAAAATTATTAACCGTTGGGGATACTGGCCTTTTTACCTATTCGCTACAAGATGACATTTTTGTCCAAAGGTGGAGGACTAAAAGCGGTTAAAAAAATGGAAAAGACTGGAAAATGTAGTAATAGCCATGCTATTATAATTACAAATGGCAGACGAATAATATTGCCACATAAATCACAATCACCCCACATATTTCACACGAACGACAAAAGCAGCGCGGCGCATTGAAAAACGGGTCAGCGGAAAACATACTGTAATAAAACATATTACATATATGTACATATGTTAGGTAAGTCGTTTCACAGAAATACACAAAATCTGAATTAGTAGAGCAGAATTTCAAAGTGCACCTATGTAATGGCTAAATAACCATATATAATATACACGTGTCTGACTAACTGATTCATCATCCCCGCATCCAGCAGCGGAACAATACAAGGCTCGGGAAAAAACCCACCGCAAAAACTACCCAAAGTTCGCGAGTTCTCTTTGCCGGAAGGAGAAGGAACTTTCAATACTCAGATGGATGCATTGAACACAAATAGAACAAAACACAATTTGATGTTGAAAACTTTTTTGATTTAAAATTTCAAATCCTGATTTATGATCCGGGTGTTGCGATAGTTTTACACAGTAAATTACGAGAGGATTTGGATACCTGGCTAGCAGTGCGCGGTCAGCTATTGTCTGCATTTCTACTTGGGATTAGCAAATTAGAACGTAAGACATGTATAAAGGCATAATACATATGAAAATGTAATTCCAGCAAAATTAATTCTAATAAAACATGTGGAGGCGCCGTAACCGTGAGTGACGTAAAGCACAATGTCAAAATACGTAACCTTTTTGAGGCTTCATTTTATGGATCACTTTGCTCGGCGGCTCGCCATATTGGAGGCTTTCAATTTAATAAGCTATTGAAGTGTATATTAAGTAAACATGTGCGTAACTTTTAGATAGCGGAAAAAGACGTCTTTTGCATGTGAAAATAAATAGCATACGAGTAGTCACAAGGGACACGGACATGGAAAACTATGTGTCGGTACTTCCCCGAGAAGCATCGTATTCGTGCAGTGTAATTCAGCCGACTTTGTCAATTCGGAGACATTGTAAAAGAGGTCCAGATCAAAACCTTCAACAGACGCGCCTGTACGATGACTGGTGAAAAATGAAGTAACAAACAAGTGTAAGGACAATAGCCGGTGAAAATTCTTAGTCTCTGCTCAACCCTAGGAGAAATAAGCATTACAATATTCACCGAACAAAGTTCGTGACACGTTATGGCAGTATTTTGATTGGATTAAGCTAATTAATTTGTTAACGATGGACTATTGTCCAATTTAGATTATGATTTTCGACACTTGTAGGTATCGACGTAACTCTCAATTTTGCATTCGACGTTTGTACAGCTAGTTTGTTGTTCGTATTGATTTTGTCTTCATTCACTCGCCTTTTGGTCTTGATGTTAGATGCTACCGATTGCTTAACAAGATAATTTTCAAATATAATAATCGTTTCTCACCTGACTACCTTGAATCCTTTCAATATTAGTTCATAATTAAAATCATGGAATTTACTTAAACTTTGACCTCATCCTTTCGAAGCTGATGGAATAACTCTTAAAGTCTTTGAAGAAATAATTGTAAATAGCAACTTTTACCTTTCCGTTTCTTTATTTTCGCACTCCGCTCGTTCTTTGCGTTCATTTACTTCAGTATCGACGCACGGCTAACCTTTACTTTAATATCTTGTAAATAAAACTAAATGTTAAAAATGCCAAGCCCGAATGCCCATATAAAAAGAAATTCCCAATAACACAGAACTTTTTCCACATTTTTGTTAGGATTTTTCAATTGATGTGTATTTTCGTTTGCCTGGAAGTAATTCAATTTTCCGAATAAAATATATTTCTGTCAATAGTAATGGATGAACGCGAGGAAACATTGGGCTACGGTTTGCGGCGGTATAGAACAGTTCCACCGCGACAGAGCATGCTACGAGTGATGAAACATTTCTGCGTGCTGAGTCTCATTCCCACCTCCTCCCGCACTTCCCCAATTCAGACTGAGCTACTGTGGCACGCCACAAAGTCACAAAACTTTGGAAAGAGATCGACTGCTGAATGTTTTAGCTGGGCGATCAATTCATTTTTATTCACACACAGTTATCGTTTAGTTAGACCCAAATAAATATTTATCTGCTATTATCTCAAATTAATTCCACACAAAAAGCGCTGCTAACTTATGAAACATTGAAAACTCGCCTCATTATTTTCAAGTCAGATTTGTGTGAGAAAGTAACGGAGCTATTATTATTATTACTATTTAGCAGCATTCTGTTTGAAATCATATGTACACAGTTTTAATAATCTTTTTAATTATATTACAAGCAAAAACCTAAATATGTACTTTCTCATTACGTACAGAAATAGAGAATTTTTACACAAACCATTTTATAGGACGCAATAAGCACAAACAAAACATAAATCAATTTATCGCTTCTCGTTACGCGCCGACGATTGGACGAGTCAGTAGAATATTTAACTGAAAATATATTTAACTGTAGATTAAGTTCTGATTGGAAGCTTTTAGATTTTCAGACGTTTTGTGGAGAAACCAAATTACTCCAGCATTCAATTGAGGTGTTTGACGATGAACATGAAAGGAAACTCTGCTGTCTTTGTACACTGATTTTCTTATTCATACTCATAAATATTCGGTATTAAACTTCAGAGCAGCCGTAATAGATTCTAAATTGGTGTGTTCGGCGGCGAGTTGCTAAGGCTTTGCCGGTGACGTTAAAATTTCAAACAATTTCATAGCATTTTCATATCACTTACAAAGTAATACGGGTAATTGTTATTATGTTAACATTTTAAAGTATTAATAAAATGTTAGTACAAAATCGGGAGTTGTTCTTGATTTCTTTGTTAGGTACTCGCGGGAACAAATTGGTGAAGATTAAAAACCGATGACGAGGCTCGCAGTAATATTCCCCACGAGCGCCAGGAGTGGACTTCGGAGAGCCGCTTCGCTACGATAAAATGTATGAGCTCAAATATTGCTATTACACGTTAGCAAAATGGTTTAAATAAGAATATATTTAGAAACGTACATGTAGTTTATCAGCTACTTAGTTACCATAAAACGAGCTCTACCTAATCTGGGGTCATATGACTGGGTTTGAAGTTATCCCAAGATACTATTAAAATTATTGTTTTTTTTTTATTTATTTCATTTAGAACACTTGTACAATAAATTAAGTTTAATAAACTATTAATAATGCACTTTATTGTGCATCATATAGAAGGGACAAAAGTTAAAACAGCATCAGAGTACTTACTTATTGTAGAGAGTTTTACTATGCGTCTGGAAATGATCTCAATATTAATGAAACCAATAAATAAACCATTGAACCATTATCTATTGCCATTAAGTTCAACCAAGCTCGAGGTATAGATATGGAAAAGTAAGCATGAAAAAGGTAACCCGTCAGAATTTCATTTACCAGTTCGTGCGATTTATACATCCGAAATCCCTTCTGAATTTTTGAAAACAGAAATAAATCCCTGTACTTTTGGTGTTGTGGCTTCGCCTGTTTTTGAGTTAAACTTCAACTGACGTGCGATAGGTTGGGCGGCACTGGAAATGACAGGGCGAACTGAAAGAAAAAACGTTGGGGAAAAGTAAAATTTAATTCTCAATTCAATCAATGTGTCTAAACAATATTACAAATTAATATTTTGTTTACGAATTTTTGTGTCTCATATCTTTTTATGATACAAAGATTTAATAACAGAATTAATCTCGTATATCCATAATGGTTGGATAATTTTTCATACTGGTTAAAGATTGAAGTATTCCCGTTGAGCAGACCATTTACAGAATCAAATTATATCGCGCAATGTCTCAATTTAGTGCTGAAATGGTGGCACGGTTGTGACAAGTCTTAGCATAAGGCAAACATCAAACAAACAAACTGTATGTACAGTGTACGACTGATCTACAGTTAATAAAAAAGTCGAATTGCCCTAACAGAAAACGGCTAGGATCTACATATGAATCATTTTTCGTGATATTAATGACACTAAATTCAATTCCAATAATGATGCAGATGCCTTTTAAATATACTGACTTTTAAATACATATAACGACTAAGTTTGGCGACGACAGGAAGACGTCGGAGCGCGGCTGCATCTGAAGCTCGATGTGTTATTTATGATTCAAGTTTGAGTTGACGAGTTTCCGACTTCCCTTTGTGTCGAAACGGAACGCAATCGAAATATTTTCATATTTCAAAAAGCGAATATCCTGTGACGCCGTAACCTTTTCATCGAATGTTTTATCAAAATTTAGGAGAAGCTACGTTTAAAATATTTCCCACCGGCATTTAATAACATTTGTGGTCCGTAAAATGAAAATGACAAGAAAACAACATTATACAGGATATGTAAAAAAATTTATTCACGACACATTTAATGTATGACCGAAAAATGTTTCATTAAGGTGTTTATGCAGGATAAATTGCATACCGGATACGATGAGCCGGCTGGCGTTTGCTACATTTCTTTAATCAAAGGTCATGTAAGTATTGAATGTGAACCTATATCATTGTTGTTGTTGTTGTTGTTTGTTGTCATGAATTTTCCGCTAGCGCTCATTCCCTGTTAGTTGTTCCCGAG
>DWEM01001380.1:0-14523 GCA_018245935.1 Agara belti belti | reverse complement strand
CTCTGTTATTAATGGTCGTTTCTCTGGTGCTGGTCATATCTAAAGGCGGCAATGACTTATTGTCGTTTGGTATACATGAATTTTGAGTAAATGGGTTGGTTTCATTGTTTTCCAATCTCATGTATAACATATCATTGTGGTCATTACAGGTAGACATTGTGATATTATATCAATGTTACATTTGGTACCATTCATAGTATTATTAGCAGTATACTTGTGAATTTGGTCAATATTACAATTCATTATTAAATTTTATACGATTTAATATATTTCTAAACTCTAGAAGTCCTAAACCGGAAACTTAGTGTTTATGTATTTCCAAAGTCTTAACAACACTGCAGCGAAATTCTATCTCTCCTAAACTCTGGAATAGTAAAGTTTGCTCACTCTTAGCTTCTTGTTTGCCGCTCTGCGAACATCTTTATGTACATACCCGATGTAATGCAGTTATATATCCACAATGTTGCAAGTTAAATTATTTTAATGTTTTGGATTTACTGAAACTTACATATAACTGCTTACATTTGCTTCAGCCTCCTCAAATTTTCGGTAATAATGCATTATAATATGACGACAGTATCTACCAAGCTGCTTTTCTACTTTGTTTATGAATTATGTTTGTTTTAAATTGTATGTATATCGGATCGATTTATTAGTCTTTAAAACGTATTCCCCTACCTACGTTCCTTATTCAGAATTATTTAAGCAATTGATAAAGCGACTTTAGCTACAAAGACCATCTTTTACTAGAACTAGTAGGTATAGAAGTTTGGAAACTTCATCTGAGTTCCCAAAGGACTTTGTAAAGTGCTGCTACAAACGTCGAAGGTTTAAAACGGTTATAGTTTGTGGCACTAAGTATGTATATAAAATATATTTAAGAATTGCAACTCCGTCTTAAAAAAATGTTTTCAATTACTTTAATTGTATTTATTAATAGACCTATAACAGCAAAAACGTTCCAATAATCATATTATTTAAACCACGAATGATGTGAGAAGTTTACGCTCTACTTTGATTTGGCGTAAATGATGTCTGTAGAGTTAATCGAGGTCGCAGTTAACTGTGGGCGATGCTTACAACCAAACAAACTTTAACAGCTTAATCGGTATCACTAACGTACCTACAACTTTCAGCGAATTGATGACTGTAGGGTACAACCATAGTCATCAGACAGACTTATACATATACAGTTACCTCCATAAATATAAATATAATTATCATTAGCAATGACTTGATTTTGACGTAAAAATTATATTGAGAAAAAATATTCTGTAGCAATACAGTCTACGCAAAGTGATTCAATAACCGCGAAACCACAACAACAAAAGCACGGCTTTCTGTCATCATCAGCAAGTAAATGACAAAAAAGACTACAAATTATTTATCATGAGTAGTGATGCATGTTACATCGTCGTCATGTAAAACTGATTAACTAATTAAGCTTGATTGAATGGAAACATTGTATTTGTAACTGCACTACCATAAAAAACTGCAATTTTGTAGGTTTAACCGTGGAATTAACGCAAACATTCGTCTGTTAAAATATTAGGAGATTAAAAATGTTCAGTATTTCTCAAGTCGAATATGCACTGTTATTTGTTTTGTTGTATTTGCTTTCTCCATTCGGCGACATCACTTAATGATTCATTCGAGGGATATACTCAACTGGCTTTATATTGTATACGTATTCGTAACTTTTCACTGAAAAACATTAAGATTGATAAAATCATATAAGATAAAATCAAAGCTTGCTCGTAACATGACAATTTGCCCGTTTGATGCCTACGAACAATAGGGGAGTGAAAAATGTGTATCTATACGGTTAATGACTTGAATTGCACTTTGATATTTTTCTTATATCTATATATGTTTAACTTTAATCTATATATATTTAACTTTTTATTGATTAATATAATATATAGAAGAATATGTATATAATAATAATCACATCATATCGGAATGTTTAGATAACATTGAATGTTAAAGATAAGGAATAGCATTTGTGACATATCGCGGTTTATTTCGCATCTAAAGAAATAAATGCTATATAGGTCGAGGCAGTTAGCGAAAAATGTGAATTTATATCTAATCTTGCAAAGCTTTGGGGAACTTCCGACTCACCTGCAATGGCGCGTCCTAATAGCAGCGTGCTGAATATAATGGACAGCACTCGCCCGCCGCCCCTTGTCACCATCTTGGCGTTTTATGAGTCCAATTGCCATCAACTATAATAGTCATAAGTCATGCTCGTGGACCCAGCTACTCTCAAATTACGCTCGACATTATACACAAGTTATGTCAAGGCATTTATAGGATTCTTGAACTCTACGAAGTTATTGCTTAAAGGACGCTTTAAGTAGTAATTATTTCAACTGTATGGGTAGTTAAAATGTCATTAGCAGTTACACGTCAAGAAATTTTACTTTAAAAACGGAGTGAGAAAATCAGAATGTCGCTTTTCCGTACGTATATCATTTTAACTAACACCATTTGATACTCGATAACTTTAAATGACCAATTTCGGCATATCCTCCTATCTCCTGCAGAATAGCCTTTGGTTCACTAAAATAATAAAAACATAATGGTGTATCATTTAAATGCTTATGTTCTTCGCAAAGAGAGGAAGCCTCCAAATGGAGTACGGTGTCTTTCTTTTCCATTCCGTTGGGAATACAAATGTGCCATGAATACGGATATTTTGTGGTGGGCTGAGCGTAGTGGGATATACTCGTAGTTATCCAATCAGATCCGTTTATAGATATATTCAAGAAAGATAAAAAATTTAAAAAGTATATCCAGGACTCTTGTCGCTTGTACATGCTTTCTTGCTGAATTATACAACTAAGTTTATCACCAAAACTGTATTTTCCAAGCAAAAATATGGACTAAAATTATATTGTCTAGAAGTTTAGAGGTTAGAATTATTTTAAATACTTGAGCATTCTATAGAAGTCAGGCACCGTTCACTGATGTTAATCCACTGAAAAGTGCAGCACAGACAGATAGTATAAATTTTTAAAACGCGCACTGTTTTGCTCGGGTAACTGAGCTTAATAAAGATTTTCTTCACATTAATAATAAAGTAGTATCGAAGAACTTAGCTTTGTAGGTTGGTTAATTAACAAACTTGATGATTACGGTTTCCGTCGCGAGTCCGCAATCAAAGCTATATTGGTATTTTGGAACAATCCTTATTCTCGTAAATGTAGTATTTCTTTGAAATGAAAGCATCACTATGTAATTTACACCAACTATATATCGAATATTATATTAATCACATTTCATATTAGATACGTATATCATACGAACGGCTTTTACTAATTTTCTGTGAATAATAAATATTTCGATTAATTGTACGGTTTGCAATTCGAAACGATCGAGATTACCTGTCGTAGTTCCATTTTCCACTATGTGAAATGATTAGATTTCTTTTCCCAATTTGGCTGTAATCGCTCCGCGCACGTTCAAGCGAATTGGTGCATCAGTGAATATAGAGTTGTTTTCAGGACTTCCACTTATTTATGTTTTAAAAACGCTTAGAAGCTTATTTCACTACTGTAGAGAATAATGGTACATAAGTAACGAACATGCAGAAATAATATGCGTTTTCACTATATTTATATTTATTGAAATCGAGCAGTTAAAAGAATTTCAAATTTTTGTTAGGTAGTCAAGCACATCCACATATTCTGGTCACGATATTGGAGAATATTATTGACTAATTAATTGTTATTTACCTACCAGTTCGCTCATATTTATGAAATAAATTGTTGATACAATGGGTAATAATTAATAATAATATTTGGGAATAGTAGCGCAAACATTAATAATTGCAATATAATGTTAATTAAAATATGACCGATGTCGTTTATACTTTATCCGATATTAAATCTTCGACTCTAGTTATTTGGAGTTGAAAAATCTCAATTTTTCATTAAATGGTTTTGCAATTCATGTTTCTGAGGGCGCTTTTCAAAAGCAGCATATTTCACTGAACCGCCTCTTATTTATTAACAAACTTCTTTCTATCCAAAACTCGAACTCAAATTATAAACTAGAGGTCTTGGAAATAAATAAAGAGAATTAGAAAAGTGAAGGGTTTTGGTAAAGTGGGCAATTACTGATGAAATATAAATATAGACAACTTTTTTGCAACGGAATCTGAATCGGAACTGCTAAGCTGGAAGTCAATATCCATCTACCACATGATGAGACAGAAATTTTATTGTTTAGCAGGAGAAACGATCCTTGTTATAATTACTCCGCATAAGAAACATAGACGAATGTTTCTATCAAATTGTGCTAACATTACCCTAGCCGTACCAATTACAGTACAATATCTCTAGAACTAATATCATTCTGAGATTTTCCCATTAAAGTGCTGCAACACAATTCACGACCAGCGTACTTTGTTGATTCAGTGAAGATTCATTTCACTTAACTAAATTTCTCTATGTTATTACCGTCCAATTCCTATTGCCATGTGCAAAAGTAAATATTAAATGTTATCCGTAGTATAATGCGACACTTTACTTTCCCCACGCCCCACGCCATATTCGCCACCGTGCACGGAACATTACGACTCCTAATGAAAATGCTTTTCGCAATTTTCAACTTAATTTTCTTTCTTATGGATTTCGCCTCTGACATTTCTCTGCACATCGCTAAAGTCGGCTGGTAGAGAATGCTATTTTCTACTAAACCCGCATTTTGTTCCACAATTTTTTGGGCTCATTAGACTTTAAATAACTAAAAATCATAAATATATTCACGTAACAAGCGGACCAAACAAATCGTCTTCAATAATATCATCAGATTTTAACTATCAGTTCTACTAAAAAATTACCTCCGACGGTGCCCAAAATCGCCAGAGTTCAGGCATAACAATGTTGAAATTCAAAATCATTTAAGAACCGAAGTTCGGTGTGAATTTTGATTGCGCATCAGCGAGATCAAACTGTGCACGCTTGTTGAATGGTCGTCTTTATGTGATGTCGTATTCGATCGTTCATAGACATTACTGTCGCCGTGGAATAGCCTCGCCGGGGTGGCCATTAAGGGGCGCTGTGCTTGTGTGTGTTACCGTCACATTACACGTTTTTGGCAACGCCTTGTTGCTTAGTCACGCAACGCGTTCGTTCAATTTAATAAATGAGTATTCAACAATTCTGTATACGTTAAATAATTATTACACAGTAGCGATGAAATGAAACCCTAACAATTAGGGTACGTGTTAAATTGATGCAGAAGAATGTGTCATATAAACTATTAAACAGTACATTGTTTTTTATGATAATACCTCTAGTAGCACAATATACGTGAAAATTACATTAAAAAAAAAATTACTTAATATTTTAGTTACAGTATCGTTTTACCACCAAATTACTTTTATAATAAGTTTATATGTTATCACACTGATATGCCTGTAAATTTAATCCTTTATATGATTATCTTATTAAAATCACATCGTCATATTTCTAACATATACAGTTATTCAATTGTTTTATCCAAGTGGAAGATAGGTTGTAGGTATTACTCAAAAATTCAATAAAGGTTTCTAAAGCGCGTGAACTCTGCCAAAACGTACTTGACCTGCGTCATGCGGGTTTTAAGCTTTTTCATACTCAAAGGAGACACGTGTCCAATAGTGGGTCCATGAACGGATAATTAAATCATAATCCTATGTATTTGAATGTTGAATGTTTACACTTTTTTAAATATACCTACATATAAGAGTAAGAATGTTGCATACAAACTGTGCACCTACCTTGATTAGACGAGGAAACGACTTCAGTTTCTTACCAACGAGGATATTAGACGATCAATATTAGGAGTAAGTAATATGTAGTAAATTTAATCTCATAATTAGGATTTGTTCAAGCGTACCGTTAAACGACTTCTTCAGGATAGCCAAACATTGGCAAACCATTTGATATTGCACATGTCTATAGGCGATTTTCATCACTGATTATAACATTGCAAACGGAACATCCTTAGTTATTTAAAATTATAACTATTTAAGCAATTAAAGCCTATTGATCTAATTGATTGAATGCTAAATATATATAATATACACGCAAAGACGAGTTATTATAAGAAAGCAAAAATCAGAGATTCTCGTGTACCATACAGTTGAAACTGGGATCTTAAATTTTTCTTTTACTAAATCCGTAACGAGTTTCTACATTGCATTGCAAGATGGAGACGCACTTAAGAGAAAGAATTGCATTGGAAATGACCTACTGTTGATTGTAACCATTGTTCAGTAATCTACTGTCATTAAGCATTTGAATTGCAATTACAATTATATATAACGAGTATGATTAATGTTAGAATTATTTAAGTTAAAAATAAACTGTGTTATAAAAGTTCGGTAAAAATTCGTGTATTACGCTCAGCGATTTTAAACGTTTTATGAAGTTCCGTTCGTTAGCGCACCGAGTTTGGATGACCGCATCCTTTTGTTAAGTTTGTTTTATTATTTGCCCGGAGGCACGAACCTGAATAAATTCTAAAACTTTTTGGCCGTCTCGTTATCATTTTGGTGGTACAATTGTTTTACTGTTTTGTTTCCTATGATCATTTCTAAAACCTGCCTGTATTATTCATGAGGGTTGGAAGAAAGCAGATAAGAACAGGAAAAGTTCTAACATCAGGATGTGCAATTGGATTTGTCGCTAGTGTCTACAATAAAGATTCAATTCAGGCATAGTAGCAGAATGTTGCCTTAATGTTTTAATATCACAAAGAACGTTTTCATAGCAGAATGAAAATTATTGAAAAATATGTCCATTATTATATTTTCACATTATTGCAATAGGAAACAAATTCCAAACTAAACGTACTTTTCCGTAAATATTTAAAAATAATTTCTTAATTCACTCACTGTCACTTATCTAATGTGAAAATTTGGTACGTAACATTTTCTACAAGTAAATTAATACAACTTAGCACGAAACTATAAGTACCCGAAGCGACATTCTGAAGAATATGTTATATTTATATTGAGTGTAACATAAATGTTAAAAAAATCTTGAATGCATTTAGATTATGCGTTTTTAAGAGCGTATCATTTTTACGTAGACCAGCCGTGTACGTATATAAAAAGTTTTATAAAGCACTTTATTTTCACTTTACGTCTCTTCATTAGTCCTATGTTGAAATGTTGAAAAACTTTACACTTGTTACGGGTCCGAATGTGTATTTAGTGGCAATCTGGCTTCACTTGTTGAGAGCACTGCGGAGCGCGCTCAACGTTCGCGCGCTCGACGTAGCGTGGGCGACTGCGCTTCCCGCCCATTCATTGAACTAAACACATTTACCACTTTATCTCGACTCAAATTCGTTGCTTTTCCTATTTTCTTTTATTCCAAATGGGGCCCGTGCTAATTGGTAAACGGGTCGAAGACGGCATAATAGTTTTTCGAATATTGCTTCGCTTTCCTTTACTCGTAAACTACGGTTCTTACTTGTTATAACGAATAATAAACTTAGTTTTGTGTTAGATAAGTACTTAATGTAATTTTTTTTACATTGCAAAAATTAGGTTGAGTAAAACCAAAATAAAGGTTGAGTTTATTGTCGTTTTTCATTTATTGCAAGTTTTTATTTCTACTTACAATCGAGAATTCGTAGTAGTTAAACGTAATTAACGAGTGCGCGTGGGTGTGATTCTTTTAGGTAAACTTGAGACGTTGTTAGAGCTGAAATATCATATAAAATTATAAAGATATGAGATTTCCTCGAAGCCTATGTTAAATATGGCTTAAAATAATTATCATATGTCTGTTTTTACTACAAACTTTAATTATATGAGAGACTGAATAGGCGTGTGTGTAATGTTAATATTATACATCGTTATTATTTGTTATCAACTATATTTTAACTTCAAACATCACTCTATAAACCTTTCTTACTATTTTTATCTTGGGACGTCATCAGCTTGACACCTAGGCATTTAGGCTCTGTGTTGATGGATCGGCCAGATAAGCAGATAGTCAAAAATTCGTACATTAAAAACCACAACGCACTAAATTACTTACAATACCAATTAACTTTTGGTTTTCAATATTTTTAATATTCCTCCCTCATAACTTTATCAGTAATCATTGGCACACAATTCTCACCGCACAAAAAGAGTTAATCCCAGTCAAAATATCTTTGTCATTGCATTTTGTACCTTAAATTTAACAATCCGCCTTTATACTTATGTAAACGGCTTCCGGACACGAATAAATGAAATCGAATTTATCTAACGATTTATTTGCCGTGCTCATCCTCGGTCATTACAATTTCACTTTCGAACAGACACAATTGGCTATTTCATACGTCACGTATTTTTCATCACATTTAGATGAGACGGAAAGAGAGAGAGACAATAAAGTAAATTTTCTCTATTGATGAAATTGCCAAGAACTACCTACCAATCATAATTATGCTGGTTTTATATATTTTATAGAAATATTTAACGACCATTCAGATCAAAAAACGTTAAATAGTCCTTGAAAATTTTTATGGACTATAATTACATATTTGTAGATGTATGTGTATATAAATACTGCGATAATGGATGCAGGTGCCGAGGGAAACCAGTACTTCCCTATCTCAACCAAGTAGGTCAGACACTGGCTGAAGAGGGAGTCGCCAAAACCGCCATATATGTATGAAGAGTGTCTGTCTTTGTCTTATATACCCTGATGGGGACGGGAGGTCATGGTAGGGTATAGTAGGGTAGGTATGGTAGGGTATAAAAAAACTACTTTCAGTACTTAATGAGTACTCGCGTTAAGTTTATGAATATGGCAACATTCCGACTCGGTTGAGCCTAAATCTATGATCTATTCAACTGAGTCGAAATATTTTGGCATGTTTATACGCTCATCGCGAGTACCCGTTATGTACAAGATATGCCTGATATTCGTATAGGAATTGAAACCCTTGCTAGTATATTAAATATTACGTAAAAGTGCCCATATTATATTTGTAATAATAATAACGGTGTCCTAGTATTTCATACAATTTACGAATAAAAGTTAAACACGTATCGAATCATATATTGTGACGATGGCGATATACTGAAATGTAATATTATGTACCGACAAAATTTAAGTAATTTCAGATGCTTTCATCCTTAATGGATCTCTGCATGGATCCATTAATTTTATTATTCGAGCCAAAATGACTCGGCAAAATAATTTATCTTTAGCAATCTATTGACAGAGGATGCGCTTTAAACGTACTATCATACTGCTCGTTTCTGAATATTTATATCGCGATGAATTTTGTATCATATTTTATAGTTATAAATAATACTATTTAAACTTAAGAGTAATTTTTATTAGACTATAGATAACTTAAACTACGATATCACATTAGACCAGGCGTTTTTTATCATGTCTGCCGCCTTTTCACCGATCATAATTTCCGAGACATAGTTGTGACCGCTGATAGTTATAGGAATTGTACTTGCGTCTGCAACTCGGAGCCCGGAGATCCCATACACTCGAAGTTCGGGATCAACAACTGCGTCGGGGTCTGTGTCGGGTCCCATTTTGCAAGTTCCTATTTGATCGTTTAGAGATACTACCATAGTCCTTATAGCGCATTCCCAGTACGAATCCGATCCTGGAGGATGAGTAGCGCACGTTGGGTAAGTTGCTAAGTGTAGTTTAGCGTTGTACTTTTTGAATGGCTGGGATTCTCCCAACTTTATGATATATCTTACCGCCTCTTTAATAGTTTCTAAGTCTTTCGGATCTATAAAATAGTTACCGTATAGCTTGGGGTGCGAGAATGGATTCGTGTCTCGTAGTTCTAAGTAACCCTTAGATTTTGGGTGTAATAATGTTGGAATCGCTTGCCACGTGTCGTGTCCATGGAGAGAACTGAAAGCGCTATTGTACGTTCTGTCCGATATCTTCCAACTTCTTCTCATTGCACCGCCATTGTCCGATGAAATGGATGCCCCTAAGTCAATCAGTTCTATGTCAGGGACGTGCTCTCGATCATCAGACAACGCGGTTTTAATGTAACCAATCGCTTCGACAGTTCCGGGTGTTGTTAAAAGTCCGTCTCCAAATTGCATCCATTGTAACAAGTTTGGTAGAGTAGCTATTTTAGGTTCCATTAAACTAGCATTAGTACTATTCAACTTAAATATGACTCCTGGGAAACCAACATGATCATAAAGCGTTCTCCCTACTTTCAAGTCTTTAATGACAGGAATACCAAGAGTTTGCAAATGTTCCGTGGGTCCTATTCCAGATAACATGAGAAGTTGCGGTGAAGCTATAGGACCAGCTGTTAGTATTATTTCTCTTCTGCAACGGACGGTATATTTAATATTATTCTTAATATATTCAACAGCGTACGCTCTTTTAGAATGAGGCTCTATAACTATTTTAGTAGCCCTAGCATCCGTTAGGATATGGAGATTCTTTCGTCTTTTGTGGTTATGCAAAAATGCCTTGGCAGCACTAAATCGGTGACCTTTATTAGCAGTCGTTTGA
Organism: Agara belti belti; assembly: GCA_018245935.1. Lineage (NCBI taxonomy): Eukaryota > Metazoa > Arthropoda > Insecta > Lepidoptera > Hesperiidae > Agara > Agara belti. The sequence continues at coordinate 4,012 of DWEM01001380.1, read as the reverse complement.
ACATAACCAAAACCAAGTTGATCCGGTGAGTTATAATCTATGGTAGGATTTCCCCAAATTCTCCCTGCTTCCAGGAAGGCTTCTACGAGGCCAGTTCTGTAATGATATTTAAAAAAATACTTTATAACAATTAGGGTAGCATTATAATTATTGTTGAAAAAGTATTCAAGTGGTCAGTTCGTACATATACATAACGTTTAATAGTTCAATAAAAATACTATATCATCTTTAATACATGAATAAAATTGGTGCGTTACCTGAAGGGTACATTTTCAACAATTAGTTCTCCGTCTCGACCGCGGTATGGCGTATTCTTATATTTCCTCAGTTCAGCTCTCTCTGATTTCTTGAAATACTGAAGAACCTCATCATACGACCTGTAAATTTTTCGTACACTTATGTATAATACGTAGATACAACAAGTTATATACAAGTTATAATTTGTAAAAAGAGGCCTCTATGATAATATTAAAGGTTTTTTAACTACAATAATGACGGTATGGGTAGAATACATCATAAATACTCTACATACATTTATTTTAATGTCTGTGAATTTTACAAACAACGGCTATTAAATTAAATTATTATATGAAATATTTTCTAACCTCACCGTATTTTTGTCTCTATTTGAAATGTATACAATTATAATTATAATTATAATTACATTAAGTATAATTTATATAAAGCTTTAAATAAATTATTCTAAATATAATAATATTAATACAATATTCAACCGTATTAAAATAATTTCGTTTTCATATTTAATTAACACTAACTTACTTAAACAAAAATAGTTATCAATTAGTGACAATACACACCAATAGTGTTTTTGTACATGAAGTCATAATTAGTGTGTGTGTCGTATATTTTTATTGCAGATTGAGTTCCAGAATGAACCCTAAATTATTTTAATTATTTTTTATAAAACTCCAATCACGCTTCCACTTCCATTTTTATTTTTTTTTAATTGCTATGTAATGCAATCAGATATTACGAAGAAAGATAAATATGTAAAATAATAAGATCACATAAACAACTTATTCTAAATTGAAAGCTTTAATTAATAGAATTCATTCATGGATGTGAGAAAGACATATATTTATGATTCTCACATCTCCTACAGATATCGTGGTATAAATAAGAACTGAGTTACAATATATACTCCAGTAACAATTTTCTTATATCGCAAACTCAGGAATGACTATTTTATTTACTCGTAAAGTAAGAACAGAGTCAGCACTCACATAATTGACACGCGAGGGCCGCGTTCATTACCTTTTAGTAAAGCAACCTACCATCCGTAATTTCCTAGTGCGGCGATTCTGTTCCAGTCTTCAGGTCTGCCTCTGGCGTAGATCATCCTGTTGATGATGCTTGTCCCTCCAAGACCCTTGCCATGGGGCCAGTAGCAACGCTGCTCATCGCTTCCTGAAAGCATCATGTGTTAAAGCATAAAGTTTATTTCTGAAAGTTTAGAAAAAAGCCAATTAAGAAACATGCATATCGTCAACGGTTGCGTATACGAGTAGATAGATCTAACACGACAGGAGCTGCTACTCCTTTATTTCCTTAAAAGACAAATATAAAGTTAGACAAAATAAACTGCATTTTGCTTCGTAAATTAGATATAGTGTACCAGGCCATTTTACCAACAAGAAAGGATTATCATAGTTCCTAATAAGAATTTATTAGTCTGAGATTATTTAGAGATCAGGTTGTAGCTATTCGTTAATTTGGGTCCGATTTTATTTTAAAAAAATGCTAAGCAACTCAATGGGCAACTTTTTATACGAATGCGCCAAGGAAATTCCAATTATTATTAAGTCCATTATGCAACATTGCAACAGAACTGTACCAGAGGCTCAAATTATATTCGCAATTATAGGTCAAGGAGGTTTTAAGACGATTAGTTTGTAGAGTCACTTAAGTAGGTAGTCGAACTGTACTAACGAAACAAACAGTCACGAACTGTCATTGGACATTCGAATGCATACTGACACAAAGTAATGATACATATAACACCAACGCTTGATTGAGACTGCGTTTAATGGATCGTGTTCTACGTTTGTCCGGATACAACGGTAATGTTCACATCACTGTTTTGGCGTCAATTTGCACGCGTTCCTACTTTGATAATTTGTAGTCGACTACTGTTCAATCCAAAATGCATGTGATTGAACGTACAATGAATGACCATATATTATCTACTAACGAGTCATTATTGACTAGTTTGTTGGAGGAGTATTTAGTTATCGCGACTACTAAGTCAACGGTTGCAGGTTCGATTTCCACTGTGGATAAATATTTATGTGACGAGCACGTACATTTATTTATTTGTGCTAAGCCTAGGTGTAAAATTATTAAGGTATGTATGAAAATAGAAAAGCTTATGTATGTAGCTTATCAGCTGTCTGGTTACAATAACACAGGCTCTGTCTCGTTTAATTTCAGATGCCTTTTTGTAATTTTTTCCTAGATATTAAGATATAGATATTAAGTTATATTTCCTAGATATTAAGTAATAAGCAATAACAAAATTCAGTTTTTTACCATACTCGTAACAGTCGTAAGCTAAAACTAAAAACATTTAGCCGGCCATAATCTCGCGGCTATAATTAATTATATTCTTCTCACATTTTGTTACAATCATGCTTAATTGTCTTATTCCATTCAAATACGAGACGACCGGACGTGTTTATAAAGTTGAAATATTGGGGTGCAAAACGAACCAAAGAATTTGTAATAAGATTTTGGTTCGTATATGAAAAATATGTCTTAACTATAGCAAATTATCTTTGCCGTCTTCTATAATCTAGTCCAGCCTTTGTTATCTCTGTAAATATTTATTACTTACGGTTCTTTTTGTTATGTTGTTTTCCCTACCCCTATTACTAGGTTTTCATTTCTTTATCCCGAAACTTACCTGGAAAAGATCACTTCCCAGCGCTGTCTAGTATATATATATATATAGCAGTGATAGTCTAGTGGTTTAAATGTTATACTGTCACTCGTATAGGGTCTGGAGTTCAAATCTTGGCACGCTCCTCTGATTTCACTAAATTATATGTCTTTAAAGATTATATTTCACGGTTTAACGATGAAGGTATACATTGTGGGGTAACCTCTCAACTTAGAACGTCCATTATGTTGTATAAGATGTGTATAGGCTATTTACAGCTATTTTGCAATTAGCCAGCATCCTAGACCGTGGTCTTAGACTTCCTCATTTTGAAAGATGACCCGTTACCAACATTTGAACAATACAAGTGTTAAAAAAACATTAGTAGATATGTACACCCAGTATTTTTAAATTAGCATATATGATATTTCTTACTAATGATAAAAAAAATGGTCTGAAGAAATAAATATCGTTAATTAATATTTACTTTCTACCTTCAGCATGTTATTCCTTCTAAAAGTAGGTGTATTTTGAACGAATAATTGTTGTTCGTGGAACTGCGACAAAGTTGTGCATCATAAGTCTGTCGCGCGCCGCATGTTTAATATTAACGGAAATAATTTTAATTTCAGTACTTCTCTCCGCTAGCAAGTTCTGTTAGAAGTTTGAAAAGCGAGCGAACATAATATGAATGGCTGACTCTGACGTTTTTCTTGTTGATTGGATGGCCACGGTTATATTACCGATGTAGTTATTTGGTCTTCGGATCCAATCTATTCATATTACTCAGTAGTCCGACCTTGTGAGCTAACTGAACGAGACGGAAGCGAGCCGCGCCGGTCAACGGAACGTACACTAAATATTGGCTCTACTGAAAATAGATACAATTCCGCTAACGAACTGTATTCAATTTTCTCACTCGACTTTCTTGCTAGTAGCGCTGACTTCGAGCTAACGACCTAACGCTTCGAAATAATAAAACCACTTTTAGATAAATGTGCCATAATCTATACTAATATTATAAAGAGGAAAGATTTGTGTGTGTGTGTGTATGTAACGAATAGGCTCAAAACTACTGGACCGATTTCAAAAATTCTTTCACCATTTGAATGC
>DWEM01001379.1:0-14525 GCA_018245935.1 Agara belti belti | reverse complement strand
AGAACCGTTTTTATGGTAATCAAATTTGGTCGAAATTAATGCATTATTTGTTAAGAGTTGTATCAATCATTTATATGACAGAACAACGTTTGCCGAGTCAGCTAGTATGAAATATGTTTGCATTTCGAACGACACTCGCCACTCGAGGTCGAGTTCCTGTTCAAAATGGAGCTTTCCATATGATAGCGATCCAGCAGAGCGTTCAGAACGGCCCGGAGACGACCTGGAGCTGCACCTGCACCAGCCGCATAACACCCGCGCTCCTACTGTACTGGAACTTGTAGTTTCATTTTGACAGCTAACAAAAATACAATAGAGCTAGCTTTTGCAGGCGGTTTTGATCTGTATTTTACACAATAAAGATTGTAATAAAGTAGTTTCGTTACACGGCCGGTTTTCTATTTGTGTTTATTTTAGATCGGTACATAATTTGGAAATTTGGTATTGTAACATTAGCCCCACAAGAATTTACATGTAAAATTAGATGAAATTCTGTCTACAAGTTTATTTTACATAAATAACCTACATACTCAACGAACCCTTCGTGTCTTTAGGAACCTGTCCCAGAGGTCACCGCGGGGACCTACAGATCTGAGCTCCTCCCTATAATGTGTGTCGGGGCTAGGTACTCAAAGTTCTAAGCTTTATCGAGCACCTCTGATGTTACGATAAAATATCTCTTGCTATCACGGGGAAAAAAACCTTCAAGGAATATCTACACATTCTACAGCTATCGATGTTTTCAGAGGCGTGGGAAATACACCAACAGGCTCTCACCAACGCCGCAAACCATGGCTTCGACCCGTGACTTGATCAAAGGAGACTCGCGTCGGACTGAAGAGCAATAAAAAAGTTGATGAAAATGTAGTTTAATAATTTTTTTTAACGATAAATTCATAACCGATTTCGAAACTTCTACCGAGCTGACCTCTCATAATACAAGATGCAACTTCAGTATTATAATCTTTTGCATTAATATGCACCTATAATGTTATTTGACTTGTAGTTTCAAAACCAATTTTCATTTGCCTACACAAAAGGTTAAACCCCGTTCTCGACACACCGATTGCGGATTTACTTCCCGGAGTATCGCGTTAAGCCGAGGACGTCGGAGACGACGGCCACGAGCGGCCGCCGTCTATTGTGGGCGTAATCCTCTCGCCCACCCACTGCGTCCGGGAGAATTATTCGAAACGAAACCTTATCGGCCTAGTCTTAAGGCTTCGCATGTAGCGCTGCACGAGGATGTACGCTGGATCGGTTTACTCGGAGTCCAAATATTTGCAGCAATTAACATGGTGACGTGCTTCCTCCGCTACGGCCCCACACGACCGATTGGTCATTTAGATCAGGTCATACAATTTATTATAGTATGAACACGTACGGTAACATAATTGTTTACATAACGGGACTTGAAATGTTATGAAAATGCGATGGCAACGATTGATCGATGAAAATACACGAAAAATTAACATCAACCTGTCGTCTGCCAGCGGCTCGCAAAGGACGAGTTGACAATTCACAATAATAATTCGTCAAATGCATGCGTATAGAAAATTTACTTTTATTTTACGATGGCATTGTGAGGTATCATGCCTCCATTAACAAGGCCAACAGGTATTGTGTCCATATTTTGCTTAATACTTTGAAAAGGTTCCGTTCTACTTCGTCGCCGTGGCTCGGCGGGTGACGGGCGGCGGAGGGGAGGCGGAGGCGATCGAATAGAAATATAAAGTATGGAAGCGACGGAGTCTGTAGTAGAAGTTTGCTCGAGTGTGAAATGGCGGACAGGAAATAGGAGTAAGCCGGCTTCCGCTTTTAGCAACACGTCGACGATATAAGGAAATATAATCTCAAAAGATTGGGTGAAGCTCGCGAAACATATGCTACATAAAAAAGAAACAACAAAGAGTTTGTTAAAAAGAGAACATAATCTTTTCGAATATGATCACTCTACTTACCTAACAACAAATATAGGCTGCGCTTCGCCGATCTAATGTATTGTAAGAGCGATGCACCAGATTACGGCGCATCCAGAATACTGGAATAAGTTATGAATGGCCGTTAATGAATGTCGTGAATACAACGGTCGGTTGTACATCAACAATACAACTCGAAGAGTTAACTGGCGTCTAGGAGAGAGCCTTCGACTGTCCCCTTCCGTTCAATAAAAAGTTATTTTAAGTTACTAATTCTTGAAGTAAAATAAACGGTGGTAAGTAAATGAAAACAGAGAAAGGAAAATGACGTCAGAAGTAATTGATTTAATAGAACTCTCCATCTGAGAGCTTGAGTGCATAGAGGTGCAACGAGCGGAACTCGCAGTACTGGTCGGTGCACCGGCCGGCGTGGCCGTCCGTGCAGCGGCACGAATCGCACTCGTCCATGTACTTCTCGCCCGGCACGCACTTGAAGAACGGGTTCTTGATCACTGCCCAACAAACACAACGGTCATTTAATGAAGCCGTTACCGATTGCGCTTGCAGTCTTTACAGGATTTGGGCAGGAACGTGACATGCGCATCGCGTTGCCTGCGATCTACTCTGACCTCCATACGAATATGACGAGTGACCGCGGAAGGCGGTATCGCTTGCGTTTTGCCGCACAGATTGGCGTTTGTGTGTCCCTTCGCGACAATTCCAAGTAGAACTTAAGACGAGGAAACCACCCGAACGGTTCCGGCGATACGGACAAAGCTCACCGGTGCATCGCAAGCAAGGCGTGCTCCGTTCGCACAGGGCCGTGACCGTGGGCTCGCAGTACACGCACGAGGGCATGGCGCGGCAGGCGCCCGAGTCCTGCGCCTCGCACAGCAGGCAGTTGCGGTTCTCCGGCACCATGTTCACGGACGTCTCCTCCTCCCAGTACTGGTGCGGAGGCTTCGGCTTCACGAACTGGGACACCACGTACCTGGACGAGTGGTCCGCGTTAATTAGGATTTGTGTGTTGCATTCCCCGTTGTGCACTGTACTCTTCCCTACTTACCTGCGGAGATCAAAGATTTTCCCGGCGTAAAGATATTCTACGTGTTCACCCAATAATAAATTATGATCGCACCAAGTTTCAGTAAAATTATTTCATTACGGTTTCCCGGGACATCGATCAAACGACAAAATATGAGCAAAAATTAGAAAAAGTACACTTTTGAGATCTGTATCATAAGGAAACAACTAGCAAACACAATTTTCACGAAATACGAGTATTTCATATGGGTAAGTACAGACTTTTTTTTCTCCTCACTATTTAAATATCTCTTTATGAAACGACTAGGTAATGGGAAACGAGCGCGACGAGCGGATGTAACCAGGAAGGCAGCGCGGGCGGCCATCGAGCCACTGCGTCGTCTGGGACCGGGAGATGTGAATGTGTGGTGTGCGGTCGCGATCTGAAGATTGTGATAACTCCCTTCACGACGCTCTCGCTCGGCGGCCGCACGTGGGATACTCGGGGCCGCAGTGTGGGTACTCACGCCTGCGAGGCCGGCCGGTACACGGGCGGCGCGTGCTCCCCGCCGCCGCCCACGGAGCTCAGCGTGCCCGCCATCGGCGAGCCGCGTCTGGGCTCTGCGCAGTCACAGGGGGCATTTCAACGACACTTCATAGTACCTACCGCGTATGGTCCGTACCGTCCGGGCCGCGTGACATCAGGGGCGGCTCTAGCTCGTCTAGAGCCTGTGTGCAATGAAACCCTGGCGCCCCCTAAGCCTGCCCCCCCTCCCCCCCGCGGCTATAACCTTTAAATTTTGCCGTTGATTTTAAGTTGAACAAAATGTACGAAAATGAAGCCGCCCATAGGGCGCTCGCGTTTGATAACTGCCGCCACCGCGCTGGCTGGCCGCTTCTGTCATATCATTGTTGTACCATGATGGTCCAAGACGATGCTCTTAGCCGTCTCAGGGAGCGCCGCGGCGCCCGTGTGCATTGCACACGCTGCACTATAGGTTAAGCCGCCCCTGCATGACATACTTAGGTACCGCTGCGCAACCGATATTTCTACTTTTAACTTTTAATACTGCAAAAATTTTTTGTTCAAAAGTATAAGTGATATAAGTGATATGAGTGATCGGTCATATTAAGGAGTCTCGATGTCGAATTAGCTACAGTCACCTAAAATTGTCTGTTGTGTCTTTAATGCCGATATACACTCACCGTCGCCGTAAGCGCGCGTAGCGGCAGCGATGCCGGCCAGCACGAGCAAGGCGGAGAGCATGGCGCGAGTGTGGCGTGCGCGGGGAATATGCGCCGCTGATTGCGCGCCAATTACGCTCCAATCGGCGCAACTACGACCCGACACTACGGGCGGCTAGCAAATTGTATCTCGTATTTTACGTGATAATGTCTCCGAGGAGCGAGCGGCACCCGTAACGGCTCAGCGAAGGACTCGCTTCCGCTTGACGTATCATTTTGGATGACGCGAAATTCACTTTTAACTCGAAGGTTAAAAGATCTTATTCGAATAAAATAGATGTCTCGAATAATAATATGATTGTTTGCATACATAGTCAGTTGTGTTAATTGAATTCACCTGAAACATATTTCTTAATCGGCAAATAATATCCATGTAAGGTTATCAGATTGTACAGAGAGTGAATTATTATTAATTGAATGTAAAACGCGGCCGCGGACTTACTCGCCCGTCCGTCGTTCGTTCTATTCTATTCTATTAAAACTTCTTCTCCCGATACCGTCGCTCGCCGCTCGTCGTGGCTACGGCCCGCGCCGCGCGCCGGCGCCAATTAGTCGCTCCTATAACGACATCGTGTACCTTTAACGACACCTAATACTCTCTAATATAAAGTAACACCGAGGGCATTTATATTTTAGATTTCTCATTTTATGTATTTAAATAGGCACGTGTTCGAAATTAGTTTACCGTTTAATAGGTAGGTACATTAAGGATGTTATAACGCACGCTCGTCGTGCAGGCGGAGAGGACGCGCGCGAGGCGCCGGCGGTCGGCTCGCGCGGGGTCGGGACGCTAGGAACATCGAAGGGAACCACGAACTCCGCTTCCGAGTCGCCGAGTGCCGCTGGACCTCTGGTGTCGCTAAGAGCACGAGTACCCGTACCGACCGCCCCCGCCCGCGCCCCCGCCCCGCGACCACCGTCCACGTGGCGGCTCACCCGATCGCTCAGTACGAGCTTTATCGGCGCTCATCGGCTCGTTATTGCATGTAATCAATAACGTTTCATTACGTTGTAAGTACGCTATCGACGTTATCGTACTGTGGGAGCATAATTATATTCCTTATCACGATCGCACTGTATTCGCTGATAAATGAAACGATTTATGAAGAGTGGCGCCGAGCGCGCGGCCGCGGGCCGGGGGCCGCCGTCGACGCCCGCGCCGGTGCCGCGGCGAGACTACGGCTGAAATTGTAAAACACTGACGATCAGCCGGAGAGCCGGGTCTTCCCGCGAGACCTCGCACTGCATACGCGCGGACACGGGGCCGCGCCCGGTGCCCGCCGGGCGGCCGTCCCGGAGTCCTCGGACGTCCCACTCCAGCCGGCATCTCGACGCGACGACACGAGCGCTGCCGACCGGCCGATTTACGAATACATATAATACGATCGCTATGATTACACAATATTTTACTGCGAATGCGGGCTACGCCGCCGTCGAGGGCCCGTGCGGTGGCTCGGCGCACGGAGAGCCGCGCCGCGAGGGCCGTTGTACCGATACGTGCAGATTCAATATTCCACGACGACATTCCCCGAGTTATAGATTACAGTGTTGACACTGCCGAGGATGGCTCGTCGGTGAGCCCTACGCTTCGATTTAAGTACGTGTGTACATGCCGACCCCGTTGTTCCTTGCGCGATAAACAACAAAAACATTTTAAACTAAAAAACAAAAAACAGAAAAAAGACTAAATTAACGTACACGACATATTAGATACAATCATCCATTCACACCTCTAACTAACAGAGATGCTTTGATGTATGCGTGTACTTGTCTCGCTTGTTCGGAGACTGGCTCTGCAAGGACGCTCTGGATATCGCCAACGTCCGACATATTCACTCGGATGGTCTTCATCAAAGCATCTCTTTTATCCCGATATTGGGAACATTTCCATAAAACATGTTGTACATCCTTTTGTTTATTACAGATCCTACAGTTTGGTGACTGTAACTTTTTCATCAAAAATCCAAAAACATTCAAGGCCAAGTCCAGATCGAAGTCTAAAGTAGCTGTCTCCCAAGTTTCAGATTACAAAACCATGACATATGAGGAGGGTCACTCTGTATTGTTTTGTACCAAATACCTTTTTATTTGGACTAGTGGTCGCCTAGCGGTCGAAAATCGACCGTACTTCATTAAATCAATTTTTAAATTTGAAAGCATTTTCTACAATTTTTTCTGTGTATACTTGAGCGATTAATTTTATGTGCGAAATGTTTCAGTGTGTACAACACGAAATAAATGCTGTTCATTCTTATTTTCATTTTATTCTTTTTAACTCTGGCTTACAGCGAGCGATTCACTTCATTTCATTAAAACCAGTAAAGAAAAAGCTTGAAGTATGTCCAAACGGAACGAAGGCGGTATCCGGGGGCAGTGTGCGCGCCGCCGACACGGATTCTATAGACACCGGTGACTCCCCACGAGTCGCCGAATAAACTAATAAAATGTACGAGTCGCCGATGAAATTATCCTTGGAACAGCGGCTTATGAATGGAATCAATAGGCGATCATCGCAATAAAAGCTCCAGATGTTTGCTCGCCCGCCCCTCGCGCGCCCCGCCGCCCCGGGGACTCCCCGCGGCCGCCGGCGCCGGCAATTTAGTCGATATTAAGTTTATACAGCGATTTGTACCCTTCCTACACCGCGCTCCGGCGGCGCGCCGCACACTGCACACTAAATGTGACCATTGTATTTGAGGGAATAATTAATTCAAATACATATGAAGTATTTGAAATCTCGTAACGTCGTTACTCCGTTAGGGTGTAGTGGGGTCGTTGCCGAGAAATGATATTTCGCGCAACGCGATTCAAGATAATTTATTCTGAAAGCGATCACTTTTAGAGAAACAATAACAATTTTTAAAAGATATTTTAGTGAGCGCAACTACATCGGCGACCGGTGCGCGGTATACTTCGTATTTTATATCTATTTTTATAACATAGTAAGCAACTAAAGATTGGCGAATTTCGGTAAATCGTTTCGCGCCTCGGCCGCCGCCAGCGCCTTCGTGAGCTATATCGGACTAACTATTAAAACGTATACGCCTACTTGTTATATAATAACAAATTACAACAACTTTGTGCACCTCACCGCGGCAGCTGGCGGCGCATTCGTCTATCTCACGAGCGTCGAGCTAGCTGTCTGTAGATGTGTAGGTACCGATTGCGCACGATGAACTTACGGGACTTTATTTATTCATTAACAACTTTCAAACATGACAGTACTCTTCACGAATAACGTCGCTGTTATTTGTACTATCCGATAAATCTATACTAATATTATAAAGAGGAAAGATCTGTTTGTGTGTATGTAACGAATTGACTTAAAAACGACTGGACCGATTTCAAAAATTCTTTCACCATATGAATACGTATCCTACTACTAGGATCTAGGAAAGATGCCCAAATTATTCCATTACCTAAAAAGCCCAATCCATCAAGTTTTTCCGATTACAGACCCATTTCCATACTCCCCTTCCTTTCATAAGTACTAGAGCGAGTTGTTCACAAACAACTTAGCAAGCTCCTTTCTCAACATAATCTCCTTTCCCCTCTTCAGTCCGGTTTTCGTCCTGGGCATAGTACGACTACTGCACTTTTAAAAATCACTGTCGACATTCGACGAGGCTTGGACTTGCAGAAAGACACTGTACTGGCACTGCTAGATTTTAGTAACGCCTTTAACACAGTGGATTTTGACATTTTACTCTCGATATTGCAGACTTTTAACATATCTCCGACAGCACTCGATTGGTTTCGCAGTTATCTACACGGACGCCGGCAACGTATCCGACTACAAGATTCCTTGCCTGATTGGGCACCTACTACTGGTGGCGTACCCCAAGGTGGCGTTTTGTCTCCGATCCTATTTACAATGTTCATCAGTATGATTACCCTCAGATTATCTTCTCTCTATCACTTATGTGCAGACGATCTGCAGATCTATGTACAGTCATCAGTGGATGAACTGCCAGATGCGATTGCAAAATTAAATCGGGATCTGCTTTGTATCGCCGACTTCACAAAGTCTCACGGTCTAGTTGTTAACGCTGAGAAAACTCAAGTAACAAATATTAGAGGACCCGGGCAAGGATTGATTGGTAAATTTTACCACCAATTAAATTCAATGGATCTATTATTCCATATAGAGAAACAGTCAAAAACCTTGGAGTAAAATTGGATAGTTGTCTGACTTGGGCGCCTCGGCTGGCTGATGGTTGTAAAAAGATCTTTGGGGCCACGAGATCAATTGGAAGGGTACATAATCTACTTCCTATCCCAACAAAAATAAAGCTCGTTCAGACTCTCCTTCTTCCGATCCTTGACTATGCTGATATCTGCTATCTGGACATAACCGAGAAGCAATTAAATAAGCTTGAGCGCCTTCAAAATATTTGCATACGGTACATATTTGGACTTCGAAAATATGACCATATTTTAGAAATTCGCAAAACTCTCATGTAGCTCCTTATCCGCCTTCGCCGGGATACTCACATTCTTTCTGCTTTGTACCGTGTTCTATTTAAACCTATTACTCCTTCCTACTTAAAGAATCGATTTGAATTTTTAAACACGTCAAACAATCGTTACCTTCGCTCTTCCAATAACCTTGTTCTAAGTATTCCTATCTAGTCTTCTTCTTACTATGACAAATCCTTTCCCGTCTCTGCTGTTCGTCTTTGAAACTCTCTACCGATTGGACGCGCTGAATCCCTTAAGTCAATTAAAACGCAAGTTGAAAACTACGACCTATCTTTATAACCCTTAAACTCAGTATAGTCCTTTTCCCTGTTTATTTATTTATGTCGTTTCTAAGTTATTTCTGTACTGTGGTTTACTACGTCTGTTTTACTTCGTACATTATTGAATATTCTATATATATACGAATTTATTAGTCTACCGTATATTGTATATTCGAACTATGCACCCTAGCTCACTCAATTTTCTATTATGTCCTCCTCCCATAGGTAGTCTGGAAGTAATCGCTTATTAACGATAAGACCGCCTATTGTACTAATTTATTTGAAGTCGTTAAAATTGTAATTTTTTATTTTTATTTTTTTGGTGCAATAAAGAAATAATAATAATAATAATTTACTAGCTTTTGCCCGCGACTTGTATCTGTCCGCGAGTTTGTATCTGTATTATTTCAATAAAAGTATCCTAGGAACTTAAAATGCTATCCGAGGGCACTATTCCACGCGGACGAAGTCGCGAACAAAAGCTAATAATTAATAAATAATAAAAAAATTGGGTGTCTGTAAAGTTGGTTTACGGACGATAGTTTTTCGTGATAACGTCATAAACAAACATTGATGACAATGCATACTTTTATGAATTGAATTATTATCACTGAATTATCATTATCTTGTATAATACAAAGAAGGATTGAATTGAAAATTACAACTTTTTCCATAAATTGACATTTATTTACAACAATGTGCCGTTAACAATTCATTTACAGCTTATTGTAGAAGTTCTCGAAGAAGCTCGCGTGGCGGCGTTCAGTAGCTGAAGTGTTCAAACCGCTAGCTCTAGCGTCACGCGAGAAAAGAGATTCTCGTAAATGTGTCAAAGGCGACGCGCTTAGGCCGATCGTGACACTTTCTCGTGCGTGCAGCCGGTGCCATCGAAAAATACGTGCATTCTTTGCTTACGTATGCACAACGTATTTTTGCTTACTTATATCGCTTATTTTAAGTTCGGGTAAAAATCATTTTAATTTCATTATAATTATAACAATCATTGACCGCCGTTCATTAATTTAAATAATAAAAACGTAGCGCGAACAATATTTCCTTAGCACTATTATTTAGTCACGGTCCCGCAGGCCCGAGCGAGGTCGATCGGTGTGGTGAGGTGAGCTTTGATTATATTTATTTTAATAATTTGCTAAGTGAGTGATCGTATTGTCACCGCGCGCGGAGCGCCGGCGCTTCCCACGAGGCTCACTGAGCACGCCCCCCGCGCCCCTCTCGCAGCCGGTACGCTCCGTCGTGCTTTACTAATTATATTCATGCTTTACGAATCGAGTTCAATTTTTGCCTGTCCGTCTTTCTGTTTGCCGTTCCACGGCTTAACCGAGCGTAAGAGCTACTGGCCTCTAGAGGAGTCGCTGGAGTCACGTGTAGGTAACATTTTAACTCAGAAACATTCAGGTTCCAGAGCGAAAATCGAAAAGCAAATTACGCATAATTTGCATTTAATCAGACGCTTGACAGACGATTATAAATAACTTGTACATACATGTATCGACGCCCGGCTTCATGTCGTGTAACGACAGTAATAACCCGTTCCCTGTTTCAATACGCGCGTGTATTGTATTGTGATGATGAACGATTCAAGCACGTACTTGCGATCCTATCGAAGTGACTTACATTTTTTTCATATTACATGTGTCATCGAAACCAGTATTTCTTAACCTTTTTCAGTCAACATAGATCTAGACTAATATGATTGAGAAGAAAGATTTGATTATTCGTTTGCGTTGAATAGGCTCTGAAACTACTGGACCGATTTGGAAAATTCTTTCACCGTTCGAACCCTACATTATACCCGATGAACATAGGCGATAGGATATTTTCAAAAAAGTTAAGGTATGAAAACTTCGATAATGTAACCCAACGTGTGAAAGAATACCAAAAAAATCGTTACAATTACATTATTGACAATAGAGCAAAAAGATGTACTACCGTGCGAAGTCGGGGCGGGCCGCTAGTAAGTACCTACTTACATAATATTCGTAAATAAATGTGGAAACTGATTTCAGTCAATTTGGCACAAAGCTTCGCCTCTTATGTCGCATAAGCTTGATAATAATCATTCCGACGACACGTAAACATGACCCGGATCAGTATAAAAAACATATTTTATCCCCGGGGGCATTTCCGTGGAACCATCATAGGAGACGACGTCGTCGGGCGACGCCAGGCGGGCGGTCCTGCGGGAAAAGCTAGTGCACCATGAATTGTACTTGTGCTAGTCCTAGTTTCAATCGTCTTCAGAAGACGTGTCGCCCTCCCGCCCCGAGCGCAGCTACCGAGCACGACCACGTGGGCGTGTAATGTAGGGTAATTACACAATTCTTTTTATGCAGGCTAATGTTACTTTTCCTTTCTCTCGAGATTACAAGTTGGAAGCCGACGTTCCGTTTCCCTTAAAAAAGAATTCGCCATCCTCTCCGTACCGAGGGCACAGCGCCGCCCGCAGCGCCGCCCGCGCCGCCGCCCGCGCCGCCGCCGGGCGCTTCACGCGGCGTGCGGCCGACACAGCTGCGTGCTATCTCGTCCGATATCGCGTATTATCATCGAACACATTATACATTACATATTAAATTATCCAATAACATCCCCTTCCCCCCTCTCCGCCGCGGACCCGCACGCACCTGCTCGCGGCCCACGGGCATTACGAGTTTATTGTCAATAAACTATTTATCGATGAGCTTCACTGTAATATTCAATTTATTGCAACTGGATGGATTACATTTGCAATGACGTAGAGGAGAATTTCTTGAAAAGAAGGGTTCGTTAAGGACAATTTGGAAAAGAAATTTAATTGAGGAGTTTGTTAACGTATTACCTACTTCCATCGTAAAATATCGGGAGTGCCGTTATAGCCCCGACGAGGCCCGGCTCACGGCGCCCGGCCTACAACTTGACAGAAGCTGTTTGCTGATCCGGAAGATACGCAAAAGTTACTGATTTTAGGCTTTACTAATGTAAAGTGTCCATCTGTATCGGTAGTATAGTAACGCTTCGAATGAATAAAATGTACGTTCTTGTTCTCGAGGGTAAAAGCAACGGCTCCGGATGGACCGCCGATCGCGCCGTTGTCTCGTGGCGTTGCCCACCCCCACCCGCCCTCGCCCCGGAGGCGGAGCGGAGGTACCGTTTTTGATGACAACCATCAACTGTTTCGCGATACTGCAAGTAATGTATTATTCCTTGTTTTAAACTCTCCCCGTTCGGTTTCGTCCCGATCTCGTAAAAACGGAAACGTATTATTTCTTCCCCTTCCTTTACATAAAAGAGAACGTTAGAATCATGCCCGCGCGGAGCTTATTATCGGATCATTTTATTGTTGCATTCGGCACAACAATGCGACTCGCGAATTGCGGGAAAAATGATCTGCTCGGAGTACAGTCGCGCCAAAAGTTTCACATCGCCGCGGACGCCGGCGCGAGCTAATCTAGGCCCTATGACTGCGACGGGAGGGTGCTCTCTCTCGCGTTGCCAATCGTCGTGCTGCGCTTAGGCTGGGGACACGCTAATGAGTGGTGCGCGGTAATTAAGCCCGGACACAATGGCGGTGCCAGGAGCAGCCGCGACCGCCCGCCCCCCGCCGCCCGCGCCCCGCCGCGGCTCGCACGGCGCGCTCGCGACGCCAGGTTATTGACAATATTTATTTTTTCCTGATATAAACGTAGCAAGCGAATGTCCATATTCGGTCACAATTGCGACTCCAATTTTGACTCCTATAGGTCGCTTCGGCTCATAGACGTGTACAGGCTGTGGGATTGTATTACCCCGCTTTCACCCCAATCGAGTAGAAATAAAAAAATTGAATTTGAGTAATTCATAGTAAAAAAACGCCGCAAATAAATTATTGCTTTTCGGGTGAAATAGAAGATTGAGTCATGAATACTGACAGCCCGGAAGCAGACTGACAATAAGGACGTTTCCAAAATGTCAGGGCTTCAGTTGAAACTTAAAATCCTAAATATTTTGTTTAATTTTTTCTCTGTTCCGTTTATTTGCTATAGAGACACTGGATTCGACCAACATATTAAAAGAGGAAGACTTCTGTCATCCATAGTTAAGGGTATTTTATTAATATGCGATTTACGTAGAGTTGATTTTTTTTGTGAATGAGCGTTTTATGAATTAATTTTGACTGCAAGTGCCAGGTCCGGGCCCAGGGGGGCGGGGGCCTACAGCTCATTACTCTTCACGGGTTATTAATTTTATTTATTCCTAAATGTTATCTGAAATAATACGTTAAAGCTAGCTACAATATGCGGCTTTATAATAGTATCCTGAACTTCTAGTACTTACCTACATTATGTAACGTTCCTCTCAGTAATCAGGTCCACACACACCACATCTTGGACAGGTTTTAAAACAGGAGTGATATTAGGTATACCTACTTTGGGATCGTAGTTAGCAGCTATACTAATTGTACACTTTATCTTCAACACTGATGAATTCTCCTAAAAAGTCTCATTTTCCGTCTTAGGGTGGGTATTTTTTACCCACGAAGAAAAGAGACACTCAGTTCGACGCGTATATATTATATTTTTTTATGTTTGACGATCGACCACGCATTACTAATTACAGAGTACCTACCTACTCCGATTTTGACAATTCTTTTTTTATTGGATAGGGTATATTTCGCAGTTGGTCCCATAACATTTAAAAAAACCTTACCCTAAGCATAGGAAAATAGGGATCATTTATCCTTTAAAATGTTTCGGCAGTTAAGTTTTTTTGTTAAAAAGTCTCATGTAAATAGTCGGTCCTACGAACTTTGATAATGAACCAGAAGCACAATAACGGTTTCATCCCTCATTTCCTCAACCCTCGGGACTGGGATCTGTGAGACCCCTCTCGCCACTAGAGGATACGTCACAAGAGAAATCGACCGAGCGAACGTCTCGTCTGTACCACGACCGTGTAATCTAGACTTTTTGTATAAAAGTAATCGGTCAATTCATCACGTTTATTTATATATCATCTTAGGTCAATAAATAATTAGTCGTAATTTAATATGTATTCGTTTGTCACCACTATCGTCATCGGACGGTACTGTAATTTATTGTCACTAAATATGTTACATTATCCTTCAATTTCAATCGTACGGGCCTAAAAATCCTGCAGTTATATTAATTTAATTTAACATGTTAGTAGTGTCGATTGACGTATGTCGTATGTTGTAGTGGGTATAGTCGTGTGTGCGTCCGATCCCCGCGGGCCAACGGACGCGTCGCATTGGACATTCGACGGGCACCCTCGACCCACAGTCGAGCGCCGCGAACGTCGCCGCGGGGCTTGTACACTTTTACACCTGTATATCTATGCCTTCGTTTAAATTGTTCGCGTACATTAAATAAGCATAATATTTGAATAGCATGCCGCATGATAAAAGCACTTACGTTAAATTTAAACTATAAAATACCTTTCAACTGTTTTCATAACAATGATGTTTTATTGGAAATGGCCCTCCGCCGAGCGTCATCCTCGAGCCCACGACGCGTCTCTACCCCGTAGGTCCTGTACTGTTTACTTATTGAACGTTTGCGATATCCGGAAAGATGCTTCGATAAACTGTTTAATTGTCGCC
>DWEM01001378.1:0-14528 GCA_018245935.1 Agara belti belti | reverse complement strand
AGACCGGCCACCGGAATGGGGGTGGTGGCCGGCGTTTCGGCCGTGTCCCCTTCGAACCTAACCCGTCTGCCTGCCTGCTGGGCAAAAAAAAAAAAAAAAAAAAAAAAAAAAAAAAATGCTAGCGGCCCGACCCGGCTTCGCACGGTAATACATCACTCATCTATTGTCAATAATTTCCGCAGCGGACGCGATATAACGATTTGCTTGGTTTTTTTTCACACGTTGGGTTACATTATCGAAGTTCTCATACGGATCCGTAAGTTTTTGAAAATATTCTATCGCCTATGTTCTTCAGGGATCATGTACATTTCTAATGGTGAAAGAATTTTTCAAATCGGGCCAGTAGTTTCAGAGCCTATCCAATGCAAACCAACAATCAAATCTTTCCTGTTTATAACATTAGTTGAGATATTTTAAAATGAGCACGAACCAGTATTACTGTTAGCTGGTACATTGGTTTGTTTCAGGGGTGTACTAATTAGTGCATCATTGTTAGAGGCGCTAAAATGTTACGCTAACCATGGCATCACTCCCTCCGGTTATCGCATGTGATTCACGGGTTAGCTCATGGCGATCGATATAGAATTGCGGAAACGCGTAGCCAACGAAGATCAATAACAACATTACCCACACAATAACTGACGTTATTCATATGTAAATGCTTAATACTTTTTTATCAAATCGTAACCGAAATGCATGTCACAATGAGTCAATGTCTGTGCTGACATAGTATTTGATCATCCATCCAACATCCACACCATAATACATTCGTCAGATATATAAAAACAAAGAATAACATTGCTAACATATCTATGATTTATAACTTCACGATGCAAATCGTAATTAATCGACAGGATTCAAATTTGTGTCTATCCATACTTTCTGTCCAAAAATATTAATATCCCTGTTAGTCGATGTTTTTAAATATTGGATCGAATACAATCAAACATTAACTATTTCTTAATATCAAACATGAAATCCGATTGGTAATATAACAGAATATTATAATTACATTTTAGTGAAATACGCAATTTTATTAAATTATTTATTAATTGTACCTATACTTAAATGTACGTAGAGGCTCACGTGCTTTTCATTTGAGTGCATTTAAAACGAAAAAAAATTGACCTGTTAAAATCGTGAGTAAGGACAGAAATTGATGTCCGATTTCACAAGACAAAAACGTTGTAAAGGAATCTTTAAAGAAACATAAAATGGTCTTATCTCAGTCGCTTTCAAGGTGTGTGAACACAATGGCGAGGCGTCCAATTATTTCTGCCAAGAGAAATGTCCCGTAAAGATTTCCACAGCCACGACCCTCGCTCATGGGGGACACGCGGCTGGCGAGTGACTGCACTGTGCTCTCATGCGTTCTATGTATAGCATTTGTATAATCAAAATATGTACAATTACTTATATCAAATGTTGTTTTAAGAAGAGTTTACATCGTCTGTTACGAGATCTATTCCACTATTTATATCTCATATATAATGCCAGCGAGTTCTGCGATTATAAAACAAATAGTTTAACAAATCGTTTCGTGATCTAAAATAACGAGTACCTTCAATTAATTTGAAACACAACAGATGTATAGCTTTGAGCGGATTATTGGATGAAAAAATGACTTTGAATGTTTGTTCTGTATAAATTAAAAATTTTCTATATAAGTAGGTACGAGTATGTATTTAGAAATTTGTACATATTATAATTTCTATGTTTATCAGCTGCCTAGACACCGTAACATTAGTTCTAACTAATTTGGGAACACATGGTAGGGTTTGAGTAGTTTGAAGATTATAATATTAAATTAATTTAAAATAAATATTTATTACTACTTTATTGCTGTAGGGTAATAATAATCGTGCACAATTATCTGTATATCTAAAGATTTTACACAAATAATCAATTCAATACATGCCTTTGCTTTTACGGCGTACAAATTTAAGAAATACTATGAGAATTATAATTGTCATTACTTAATAACTTGAGTACAATTAACAATAAGTTCTATATTAAAAATCAACATAAAACCGTCAGTTTAATACCCAGCATTGCGTGTATTATATAAAAAAAATATTACGTGAGCCGGGTTTATATCGGCGTAACAAAAATAATCGGTTTAAAGTTCTTAGTGGAATAGTGCGTACGGTATGCGATACAATCATACGGCATTCCGGCGACCGAGCAGTGCCAACTTGCCAAGAAGCGCCGCGTTGCCGGAAGTTGCCGTGGTACGCGCACCAAGGCTGCCTCTAGTTTCATTGTATTTGTATACGTAATTGAAGGAAATATAACGATTTTATAGCAAACGTACGTTTAAGATCCAATTGGATACTGCCGCCCAAAGACAGCCGTAAGTGGGATTGCCAGGCGACGGGAAATTCCACAACTTTGGCGATGTATCATGGAGACAAGAAACCGGTGTAAGAAACAGGAATTTATAAAAAAATATATATTAATCATTTTGTTAGCAAAAACAAAACAAAGAAACGCTTATTTGAAAATACCATACGGTGTACAGACAAAATGTCAATAAACTTAAGGAAAAAGTCGGAACATTGCCTGACGTCATATCAACATCTAGTAAACCTGTCTGTAACCAAGCTCTAATGTAATAGAATAAATTGTTAGCGAATTTGTCCATTTAGTATTATATGGTGTTGTTATTATTATTACGTGACTCGTTACCTACATTACATTCTCAATACATGACCTTTGCAAGGCCCAATTCTTTATTAGCATGTACGTAGGGTGGTCAGTGACACTGACTGCCAAGCCGAGGGACTTGGATTCCATTTCCACCGTAAAATAAGATTTTCGCTGTGAACACGAGAATAATATTTTCTATATCGGGATATGAAACTTTTTATATAAGTACGTATGTGTGTTTGTCAGTTATTTGGTTACTAAAGGATAATAATGGTTGTGTGAATTGTACCATGATATTATTATTATTATTACACGATTTACTAAATTCAATGGTGAGGGGAGTGAGATAGTTGGCGTTACAAGGCCGTCAGTATTAATATTGTTTACATGGCATCTGTTGTGTGTAATAATAAATTGTACCATAATGTTCTCGTTCCGTGTCTTTACAAATAACATTTTGCTATAATCTAGCTTCGAGTTATTCTTTACTTTTGTACAAATCTCCTTTATTTACATTATTTTATCACACGCTTTTATCAACATCAATCGACATAGTCCACCTCAACCTCTGTGAGTTGCCTAAGCACGCCTCTACTTGAAAAGTCGTTGGCTTAATTCACTTTTGGACCTTCATAAACCGAAAATATATATATATATATATATGCACCCTTCGCCCTTCGCCCTTCACCCTGCATATCGTTTGCAATATGCAACTATGTCAGGGTAACGAACAGTTTAAACCACTGCGTGGTTAATAAGTTACGCGAGGACTGTTGGCTTTCTGTCCGTTTGTTTATTTACTTCACATCTAATAGTTGATTCAATCCTAAGTCAGGGTTTGGTTTATAGCTGTCCAGTTTCTAAGTTGCCTATATTTTATATAGTTATATGTTGGGTATCCCAAGATACCTTTCTAATTTCGTGAAATGTCTCTCTGCGGCTGCCATCGAGGCTATGCTAAGCCGTAAAGAACTCGCATTAGGAGTGTGTCGCCGCTAACGTGACGTCACAAGCCGCAACGCGGTTTGATTCCGGGCGCGGTTGACTTTCATATACATACAAACAGATATACATACACACTATTGTGTAGACATTTATTTAATATGGCGTCATCTCAAACTACTTTTTGATTGCCAACAATCTCCATGCTTTTCCTAACTTATTTATAGTACCCAGATCTAGTTAAATCTATTTTTATAAAGAATACTGGTGAATATTTGGACTTCAACAGCAGACCCGGCGAGATATTCAAACTTGTTTCTCTTATCTTTATTTTCACTTTTTGTCTTTAACATCATAGAATTATATCAATTGTATAATAATGAGATCATTATTATAGCGCAGCGAGTGTTCAACGCGAATAGCCACTATGCATTGCGAATGGATCGCTTAGCGAATTGATGTTGTAAATATGCTAGTGTTTCTCAACTATCCCACGTTGTCGAAGACTGCAGGTTGTAGCACCCCTACGATGCGGGACTATAAAGCCGTCTTACAATGTTCTAAAAGGTCCCACAGCAAAAAAGGTACTCACTACTTATTTTGCTATGTTGAGAATCGCTGTCGCAGTGGCGTTTTAAAAACAGAACGCTACTTGACACATCGGGTGCGATTTGCGGGTAGATTATTGATTTTTTTTATACAGAAGAAAATAATGTTATGATATTACAGCTAGAGGGAGCTGTATATAAAATTCTTAATACGTTTATAACAATACACGTGAAACATTTATCACTGACTCGTGTAATAGAAAGTTAAATATTTACATTTTTGTATCCAACCAGCTGTGTTTACATAAGTGTGCTTCAGTTAAAAAAATATGCTACGTTTACATGGTAATGTGCGTTGTAATATTCTCCACTGATCCGTGCGTACTTCAGTGCTATAAACGCCGGATAAGAACTTCAGAGACCACGTGACATCATACCACCTAGATTCAATACTGCGATTATATATAAATGCTACCTGGAAATGATGTTCATTTGTTCAATATTTTGTCGGAAAACGGTACTAATTCAACCTAAACCATTACGATAATTACAAATGAAGAAAATCTGACTTGAAAATAATTTGAAATTACGCAAAAGAAATTCGATCGATTTTAAAGTTCATATCGTTATCTTAAAGTTACATTTTTAATCATTAAATTTCGTTACCGCAAAAAAATAAAGAACAATAATGAAATTTGAAGTAGTTAACATTAACCGGCTAATCTTCATGTCTAGTTTTGGCGTAAGATAAATATACAATATGGCGAGTGACAACCCTACAGGCGTATCTCAACTAGCCTGACGTTGCTCTTGACCTTCCTACGAGTGTTTAACTCTAATTTCCTCCACCTCAGTCATCCCTCAGCCCAACGAACGTGTCGCAGCAATTTCTGCCAACATCAAAAAGTATTTATAGGACGTCATATATTTATACAAAGATTATTTTAGCCAATCATAAAACATTTTTTACATTCCAAATTATCTTGTACCTTTTTTTATTAACTTTTAAGCGAATCATGAACTGATTGTTTAGTTTTTACTCAATTTTATCACACCATTAAACAGTCGGTTGGCGTATAGTAATAAAATTACATACAGTTATGTCATCCACTTATTTCAGAATACATTGTTTTGTTAGAAAAAATCGACTCGGAAATTGATTAGCGCGCGACGCATTCATGGTATCGACCTTGCCTCGCCATTCAATACTTTGAAATATTTTCAGAGTTCCAATTGATACTAATCAAAATACGTATGTAGCCATGAGACAGTATGAAGGTGAGAGTACTTCCATATGTGCAACACCTAAACTTTTTGTTTACTTTTACCTACAGTTCGACGTTTTTGTACAGTATCCACCAAGTATGTATATACTTTTTTATTTGGCTTACGCTTACGGACAAAATCCGCTGTCGAATTTATGAAATGTAATTGTTTATGAAACTAACGATCTGGACGAACTGTATCGACATTGAGCACACGTCTCCACGTGGTGACCCACGTGCGCGGAGCCGCGGTGTCGCATTCGTGAGGAATTTGCATACAATCGTAGCAACGACATATGTAGTTGAAACTATGCGAACTTTTCTGAATGAAGTATTTGCATAATGCCTTCAATGAATACAATCGGACCGCAGATTTGTTTTGTTTATTTTGTATTGTATACTATCATCAGCTGTTCTCTAATTCCGAGTTGAACAAACTTGTGAATTAAACCCAAAAACGACTCTTGGCCAGCATTAGGATATATTACCAACTGTTTTGCTTTAGTCCCAAATCTTGCAGAGTTGCCTCTTTAATCATTATTTTACTTAACCTTAGAATTTTTTTTTCTATTTATTAAAAAACTATTCATATTTCACATTTAAACGGTTTGGCGCACCTCACAATTTGAGAACGGAAATTTATGTAAATTATGCAAATTTATGCATTGCGAGTTTTCCAAAAATTAACGCTTGAAAATTTATAAATAATTTTACGGAATCACACATCTTAACAATATATTATGTTAAAAAGCTAATTGAAATGTTGAACCATATGTAACTTGGTATGCAACGTAATATAACTTAATGGACCTAAACGAATTGTTTGTTTTTTAATTTTCTTCCCACTTATCAACTGAGCACTTACTGGTATACAATTTATAACAACATTCGCGCCATGTATCAACAATAGGAAGACAGCGGAATCAAATATTAATATTTTAACCTCTATCGAAGCAGTTCATAATGAAACGCGGTTTTAGTAAGACACAAAGGCTTGCGCGGTGATAATTATCATACCTAATCGACGTTGCACCGAATCGAAGGATAACCGCTTCATATCCGCGTTACTATCACACACGCAACATACAAACCGTTTAAATCAATGTTTTACTAAGCATACGCTTGCATTGTCTATGTATGCGAAACGTCCGAGTAAAACTACAATTGACTGTCAGCTTAATCCGGTGCATAGCGACCACGACGACAGACCCGGAGCGTGCGCACTCCCACTATATCGCAAAAAAGTTTTTGACTCTATATTAAAAATAATCAGAAGGTATTTGATAAAAACGTCGTAGACGCCATAATTAATAAAACTGACACATATTGATAATCAATTTGATCGCATCATCATACGGTGTCATCATGATCATAATCGAGTAGCACAGAGGACTCGGCTAATTGAATAGTTCTCGACAGTAACAATTTATATTCATTTAATGTAACTAACACGGATCTGTTTATACCAATGAAGCTACTTTACATACGTAGGTAGATATATATTATACATAAATATATCTAATAACTTATATAAGCATAATTATAACCAACCAAATGCTAGCTGTTGTTCGGTTCAAATATGTAATTATTAAATTACCAATTTTTCCTTAAATTGGTAATTTAAATACATATTCATATTTAAATACAAAAATTACCTTTACAAAAACAATACATTAATGCACAGTAACTTCAAGCAATTCAAAAATGACTATGTATTTACTCACCGTATGTCTGGTTGACAATTAAATTACAACAAACGTCTATAGGAAATTACAATGATTAAGTTATTTTTTCATATTACTGTGATACAAAATGTCATACTGTTTATCAAAATATATAAATAACTAGCTGTCCCGCCGAAGTTCGTACAGCGTCACAATAAATAATAGTTTAGTTCCACCAATATCTGCACAGATTTTAATCATATTTGACGGTACGTACATCATTATGTTTGACAGGTAAGTAATTTGTATGGAAAAATTAAATTGCTGTTATTACTATTGTCCTCTGAAGTTGTCCTTATTTTCTCACCTTTTGAACCTTCCCTGGATTTCCAGGATTATTTTAAAACCAAAATTAGCCCAATCGGTCGAGCCGTTCTCCAGTTTTAGCGAGACTAACGAACAGCAATTGATTTTTATATATAAGATACAGCATGTTGAAAAAGGAAAAAAAGACGAATTCAAACAAACGAATAAGGAAGATAGAGTCGCGCGTGCACCGTGCGCGCGCTCCCGAGTTTCGCGAGTGAACGGCCTTCAACTCCCAAGGAAAACTAGCGCGAAATCGTATCGAAATATGCGCTCACACGTGCTATTATTGCGTAACTACACAATACCATTACACCTCGACCGTTGCGCACGTCATACTTTTTTATTACCAGTCGTTGGCAAGGGCTAGCTCGCGCTCCCGTGGGTTTGATAGATATTCCCGCCGTAAAAGTTGTTCAATACTGTAATCACCGTAACAAATTTCATCAAAATCTATTAATTAATATAATGTGTGGATCGCGTAGGCGATAAGCAATAACTAGTTACTTACTTTTTATCAATATCTCAATTAGTTACAGTATTTTCCTTTGTTATTATAGATTTGTCTTGTTTCAATTAATTGTAATTAATTTATTTATTTATTTATTTTTTAAATGAGCAAAACACAGTTGCCCATCGGAAAAAGGAAGCAATGCGATACTTGTTAAAAATGATTTTTTAACGGGAAACCTAATTGTTGTTGCATTTGTTTAGTATAGGTAGGTACGCGTAGAAAATTAAAAAGGCACAACGCAAACAACACATAGGGCCAGGAACATTATATATTTCTCAAAGTTGCATTTCTTAAGATGTAAATAATAGGTAATAATAATAACAATACAATAACTTTATTGCTTTTTACACGAGATTTACAGGTAATGAAAGAGACAAAAAGAAGCAAAAAGGCAAAAAGGGGTCGCTCAGCTTTAGCTGGCACGGGATATAATATCCCCCAGAGCGCTGTTTTTCAGCCACGCCTTCTCTCATAGATCTTATGCGGGAGTTTACAGTGCTGGGTTCCCCGTTACCGCTAGTTACCTTATGCTAAATTCAAGAACAGAGAAAAAAAAACAAAAGTTACAATCATGATGGAAGAATAAATAAATAACAATAACAACAATTAAAACAAAAATACAATGCCATTAGCGTTCTGCTCTTCGGTGTGCATGTGTGTGTGAGTGTGTGTGTATGGTGAAATTGGTGAATGGCTACACCATCATGCCGCCGCAATGAAACCACAACAAGAGCTATGGATGCTATCAAGGTAAAAATTGATGCATGCGACGGTGAACACCGTACGTTACTGTACGACGGAACCATCAAATAAACCGCTTGCCTTTTACCAATGCTCTTTTAGCATAAAAGCAGATAGGTAAATAGCACTGGGATAACAAGTTCGTAATAAACAGCCAAGAGTTGCGCTCGGTAAGGAAGAATTATAGAATCCAGTACCTATTAAAACTCGGTGTTGTTTCAGATTCAAAATTGGAACACGCAAATATGTATATTGCAAAGTACTAACAAATTATAAAGAGACACTATGCAGAATGTATTTGTGTTTATCGAATGCGTTGTGGCAACACCGCATCGGCGGTTTTAACACCGCTCTGTATCAAACCGCAATCGCGAGCCGCCAACGCGAATCTGGTTCAAACCGGATCGGTGCAGCCGTTGCGTGGTTTTCTATTTGCAAGTTACAAAATTAATGACATTAGATTTCCTTATATCATTATTTTTGTGCGGTCTTATTTGACATCGGAAATCCCGGAATTATAAATTAATGAGAAAAAGGAAATATTTATACTAACTGATTGGGAAATACTACCTAATCAATGGATTATTATAGTTAAAAAGAAAACCAGAAATATATTTTCGGCATATAAATCGGCAAACTATGTACATTAAGGCCGTTTAACTTTACATAAGTTAGCTCTTTGTGTACATGTGACAGATGATTTTAAGTTTTTGTTGTTGCCACACATATCAAGGAAAATCATCACCAAAATTCCTACTTCATACAAAAGACATGCGTGACATAGCATGATCACATAGGTACGTGTTCTAGTTATCATTCTTCGGCTTATTTCACTCTCTAGTCCATAATGTATGTCCATAAGATATAATATTGTGTCATTGACCTTACGAATCTTTTTGCGAGGCTTCGAAAACTTTTAATACCAAAAAAGTTTTGGTTTATGCAAACACGCGGATGTGAATGTTATGTGTGTGTAAAGTTAAACGGCCTTAATGTACATAGTTTGCCAATTTATATGCCGAAAATATATTTCTAAAAAGCGAGGGTTATGGAAATGGCGAAGGATTACGCACCCTAACCATACACGAAGCGCAAGGACTGACGTACGAGAAGGTGGTGATCGTACGAACAACAACAAATGTCCAAGTCCACAGCAGCGTCCCGCATGCGGTTGTACCTGTCTTACGGCACACAGACAGCTGCACATATTATACGGACGAGAACGAAGACGCCGTAACTCTATTCATCAGAAGAGCCACAGGTGATTCAGCGGACAGGATAGAGAATTATAACATCCAAATGGCGATCCGCAACAGAGACACCGCGTTCCTAAAGAAACAAAAAAATATATCTAATTGACAAACAAGGATGAATGAAGACAGGAGAGAAAAAAATACAATAAAGCTACAAATTGCTAAAATCATTAGAAATTAATAAAGGCATGTCTGTGGAGATAAAAATTTTAATTTAAAAAAAAAAAAATACATCTTGATAACGTAGGGACGTGCATGTCAAACGATTCTGTCAGTGGAGCATAACAATGAAATAATCTATACCTCTCTGTAATCGGGCAGAAAACTTAGGAGCAGACTCACAGTAGGTACATATAAGAAACAGTAAGTTATAATGACATTAATATTCAGAGCCATCACTGTGTTAAGGACCATATTGGACGCCGGCTATTTTGTTGCGGACAAGTTTTGGCGGTTATCTTAATGGCTTTGAACTGAACGTTGTAATTATGCGCCACTTTCGGCCTGCTTGTACTGGCCGCGTCCATATTTGAGTTGTCCCACCGCGAAAGAGGTATTGGTGTACGTTTTTGCGTTGTCATGTTAAATAAATAACTCACTGAACCCTATAATAAATCTGCCTGCCAATATATATTCCATACGTTGACGTTCTACCGAACGTGACCAAAAAAAGAACAAGAAAACAGTTCTGATCCTTGCATTCGCTTATGAAACAACCGAACGATCAGATAAAAATCAGGTTGTTAAAGGCATTAATGATCTTCAAACTCAATTTGAGTATGTTTTTATACAACAAGTGATAACCTTTTTTAATCTAGTGGTTTGAAATTCAACCTCGAAAATCGCGCGAGTTTGGGTTCAAATCCTGAAACGCATCTGTGACTTGTAATGTGCGTTTTATAACTTAACAATTTAAATATCATTTGCTAAAACTGTGAAGGACAACATCGTAAGGAAACCTGCACACCTATACCTATTATAAAAATTTATAATGTTTCTGAGGTGTGTGAAGTCTGCCCGTCTGCACTTGGCCAGCGATGGCTCGAAACCCCCTGACTATGAAAAGAGACTCGTGTTCAGCAGAGGAATAGTAATAGGGTCGGATTTTTAAAAAAAAAATAGAATACAAGCTGCTATCAGCGACTACGTTGACGTTGTTGGGAATAAAAAGCTCATATCGTATGTAATTTAAAATGATATGTTGTAAATATTTCAATTTAATCAGAATGGTCGTGCATTTTAAAAAGGCTATAGCAGCGTCTAATACATGAAGGATTAAGTATAAAATCGCGTATCCGAGTCTTTTTCAGATGTAAAAAGTAGCTACGCCGTTTTCGGATCCATAAACCATTATTCCTATATATAAGCTGTTAGTTGTCTTAAAGTAGGTACGTTTTTGTATTCGCCATTAGTCCGCGCTTTGGGATAATCTGAATGCCCGATTCCAATTTGTATCGATTATTTCTCGCTGAACTCGGAACGGGCTAATCGGTGGATATGAAACCAACCTTTACAAAAAGTGAAAGGCTATCGGCTCTATTCAGGCACTGAGAACGCTAAGTGCATTATCTGCTCAATGACCAAATGTTATATACATATTTATTTTAGCAGAATGTTGTTTCCTTCTGTTTGTTCTGTGTTCATTTTACTACTTTATTATTCGTGCAAATAACGCAAACACAATCTTCAGTAGCTATATTTCGTTATGTACAGTATTTTTCAAACTGGTATTTAGGTCATAAAATTGACATACAATATAGTTCTGTTAACACTTAATGTATTTTAGAAAATACTAATCCCTCTTAGGCTTTTTAAATAACTGTGAATGCAGTACTTGTACTGGGATAAGATACTCAAACAAAAATTGTGGTTGTTAAATGAACCTTTGAACCTAAATGATATAAATAAATTAGTTAGATATTGAATCTGTTTGATAAGTTTATTTTATTGTATAAATTTGTAAGATTGTAATCGTTTTGAAACCTCGAATACGAGTGTAGAGAATAACACCTCTGATTAGATACTTGAGGTGACCTACTTGAGGAAAACCTCGACTTTTCTGAGGATAAACATTTAACTCCCCCAATGTCATTTATAATTTAATAACAGACAAGTTTTACTACACTAAATAGATTATGATTCATATCACAAACTTAGATTAAGCCGCAACAAGGAAGACTCTTTACGTAAGGTTAGTTCGTTATCCATATAAATCATTGACATTACCACAGCATGGTTTGATATGTTTTGGGTATCATTAATTCCATCTGTTTTCTTGCTTAATCTCACATTAATTTGACCCAACTAGACTTAGACGGAACCATTAATCCATAGTCCACTCCTAGCAGTGAATAAAAATCCCAATTCATCCCTGTCTACGCTATTGTTTCGTTGAAACTAAACAATGACGGTATGATGACTTTGTTCAACGACAACGTGGCTAAAGAAATTGGTCCAGACCGTAATTAGAGGAAATATCTCTGCTTACCCTTATGAGAACTATGCGTGATATATATATCTATATAGATATCTAGAATATATATATCTATAAAGCTAGGTAATAGTGTTATGTACCATAGTGCCATGTGCACGAATTAACGCTTGCGATTGCACACAGCGGCGGTCGTGAGAGCTGCGTAAGGTTCCATTGCAGGCCGCGGGTCGCAGCGGGACCGGTCGGCGAAGACCGGTCGGGCAGTGGAAAATTTTTGCTTTTCTCGCATCGCAGAAACGCAATCAATGACGTTCTCGAAGAGGAACGAGGATAACAGACATAAGACGGTTGAGACGCCGCAGGAACGAATACGAATATATGTACGACTATTATTGGCAAAGGTAAATAGGCTGTTTCTAGACTGGCATAGTTCATGTTAAGGTGCATTTACGGTTGCTCCAAAGCCGGGTCGCAAGCACAAGTTAGCCCATCCTACAATAAA
Organism: Agara belti belti; assembly: GCA_018245935.1. Taxonomy (NCBI): domain Eukaryota; kingdom Metazoa; phylum Arthropoda; class Insecta; order Lepidoptera; family Hesperiidae; genus Agara; species Agara belti. The sequence continues at coordinate 1,650 of DWEM01001378.1, read as the reverse complement.
TAAACGTTTAATATAGTTTATTACATGACATTACATAATATAGTTTATTACCTGAGATTGTTAAAGCAACATTCAACAATGAGGCGAAATAGGAAAAAAACGCTTCTCTGTTGAGATTTTTTTTTAAATCGTATAATTCTGTAGTCTTTATATTTATAAATGTACAACATTCTTTAATTCTTTCTCGACCAATTTCCACGGACTTATACAAGAAAAATATTGGCCATTAAGTACATAATTAAGTTTAATATTCTCATTGATTCGAAATCTTAGAATGTGCAGATTGACCGTATAATTAGCGTAAAACATTAGTTCAAATAATAGTGAATTAATAAATCGAAAGCAGTCATCTTGATAAAAGTATTTGTACATTTAATACATTGTTCTAGAATGTTAAACGTTTGGGTGAAAATAATAGCTTTTTTTTTATAACACAAAATGTAAAATAAGATAATACTCAATGTATTTCATAAAAATAATTCAATAAATCTACTACTTGTATTCCTACATGGAGATTTATTGACTAAATAACAGTCTTGACGTAAATAAGTACCTGGACTATAAAGACAAAGATGAAAAAAGTTTATTTTCAGAAATTACAGTTCATGAAGAGATTTTACTTCAACCCTTGTACAATTTAAACGACATCAGACAACGGCTTATGTGTTGTCAGGATGCTTTATTACTTTTCTATAATCGCTTTGCTTGTTTTTTTCTTATACTATGCTCGATATGTTCAAAGCGCGCTCCGTGTGAAAGGGATCTAAGAATGCATTTAGGCCGACTGCAACACTTACACCATCATCGCATTCCCCACCACCGGTCGCGTTTACTTATGGTACATATAAAAGTCATAAAACTGCTATGTTACTTCTCTATAAAATTTACTTTGGCTTCGATTTCTCTTATAGTCATTTTATTATTTTGCTCGGGCGAAGCTTAATGAAGAAGTGCTTTACGACTTTGTAAAAAAGCGTGCAGGTAATATTATCCGATTCCTGCGGGAACTGCGTTTAAGCAGTATGTACAGATAATAGTCGTGTAATGCTCTCTGTCCTGTCTCCTCGTAATTGAGTCTGGAAAAAAGTCAAAACATCCATATGTATATTTAATCGTTCTGAAATTTTAAATGTAATTAGTTTCTAACACATTAAACTCTTTCACCCTAAAACTATCAGCGATAACGATATTCATTTCGACAAACTAACTATGTAATCATAATAATTAATACCATGCGCTTGAGATAGTAAATCAATAAACATTTGTATATAGAATATAAGATTGTTTTTCATAGCGAGATAAAATCAATAGTAACAGCTAAGTAGGTACTTCACAAGCAAACAAGATACAATTGGTTGGGCCTTGTAACAATCTGTGCGATTTGTTGGGAATATTACCTGCATCGCTGAATATTATTGATAAGTGCCAACGAGAACTGTGTTGAATGCTACCATTTAAGTGTAAAACAAACAAACAAACAATTGACAATCATTGCGCAGAGAATGATCATTGACAATTGTGTCATCTAATCGTCCTTTGTGCATGTCATTAGAGTTTGTGTAATGACGTAACGTTAACGCAAATGCTACACGGCAACTAGGAGGGAATTCCATTAGGCGTTAAGTACGCCCTTGTATCGCTTAGATAAAA
>DWEM01001377.1:0-14530 GCA_018245935.1 Agara belti belti | reverse complement strand
CCACAATGGAATAGGTGGTGAGCCTATTGCCATGCACCGGGCACACATCCAGACTCTGAGTCACTACTAGAAATTTTGAATTAGAAAAATCCAGCAGTACCCAACCCGGGATTTGAACCCAGGACTTCCCGATCGGCAGTCTCGCTAACAACCGCTCGACCAACGAGGCAGTATACTATTAGTAATAATGATAACAACCGGGAAAAATCCGCACACGGCTGTCTGATTCCAAATTAGGCAATTTAATGCCTGTGTTCTGGAAACCGGACAGGAGATAAATATACAACATACGTTACAATACGTATATAGATATATTTATTACACCCAGGCACGGCACAAACAAATGTGCTCATCGCAAACATGCGTGTCCTGGGTGGGAATCGAAGCCACTGCCTCCGGTTGCGCAGTCAGCGTCTAACCACTCGACCACGAGGCGAGTCAAATTGTGACATAATTCAACGCAGTCTCTCGAGACACTTTTCTAATTATATGACGGGGAGAGATTCAAAGTAATCCTATTGTGAAAACTCCAATACAAGAAAAGACCCTTAAACGTATTTGACGCTACATCTTTTATAAGCACCATTGAAACAACAAAATACTCTGCACCGTACGGAGCGTTACAATTATTTATTTACAGCCGTTATCGTGTTTTATTTATTCATGGGCGAACTCCGATTGTTTGTCCGCCTTCATATTTTTTATCGACTTTTTGAAAGTAGGTACAGATGCTATCGCAAGAACGGTAATTGCTGGTTGTACAGTACGTGGGCGCTTGTTACGTATTCTGTCGCTTGCATGCTCGGTAAAATTATCCATTAATAATCTATAAGTGGTAATAAGTACATATTATAATAAAAAATGTATTGAACTGAAATAAACCACTTCATTTTCACTCTCGTCTGGAGAAGTCAGAAGTCTGAGAGGCACGTTGGGTCTGTAAAAATAGATATGTTTGCCACTCGCTGCTCTCAACCTACCTATAATAATAAAGTTTAATTTAATGTAGTAATAATACGAACTGTTATAATAATATGTGTTATAATAATAATACGAACTCATTAAAACATGCTTGTGTAGCTTATATAAAGTAAAATGCTTTCATTTCAAACTCATATGTGCAAACTGCTCAGTATGTAAGGACTTACAGAAGCTAAGGTATTACGTAAACTATTTACATGTATATTTTGATATGTATAGAATTTAATACACATTCATAGTGTTCCGAGGATAGCCGTGGGTCGTGTTCGACGCGTACCGATCAAAATCATAAGCCACCGTATTCAGGTAATAACTTACAAAGCCGTCATGCAGGATCGAGTTTCGATCCGATTTCGTGTAATCCCGTGCACATTCCTGAGCCCGCTCGAAGCGTCACATAAATATCTACAATTCAAAATGTCCGCGTTTGAATTTCGAACACAATGCTGCCGAGGATTAGTTCGACTGCATTGCCCGATTCGAAATGTAACAGGTGTACACCTCTGTCCGACGCAGCGAACTGACTTACGTTGTATTGTTGTATGTTGCTCTCGCCAACTTTATGAATATCGGATGAGAGGATATTTAAATGCGTCGCATTCGCGCAGAGAGTGCGCCAAGTTTTTCAAAGCGTTAAATAAATAAAGCTAAAGCTAGCATTTTGTAGCCGAAATGCAATTTTGCATTGTTTTCTGCTACGTCTTGTAGACTTGATACAATTGGCGAACTGGCTGTGTCTTGCGAGAGTTTCAGGTGTCCAGTGTGAATTCAATTTCCTAATATTTTCACATTTTTCCAATATTTATTGTTAGATAATTTGCGTATAAAATGTAATTATCTATCGTTTTCTGTTTATCTTTTTATATATAATATATCACTTGCCTCTTAAAATATTTCTCGAATATCCACTGTCAAAACAAATGTTTGACAGATCCATGAGCCATGGTACATATAACGAGCTATGCCCCGCGGTGTAAGGATCCGTAATTTGTTTTGATATAAAATATAGCTTATATTATTCGCTGATAATATATGTTTCTATCGGTGATAGAATTTTGCAAATCGGCCTTGTACATAGTTTCAGGGTTTATTTAAAAAAAACAGATCTTTGCTCTTTACAATATTAGTGAAGTGGTATATAATTTGCACAATCAAATGCATAAAATATATTAGTGGAACGCTCGATGTCTTTTTCCGTTCTATATAGATGAATTGAAACGCCGATATTTCTATAGAACAGTTTTTCTCAATAGCTTTTGTTCGATGGTGCTTCATTTCCGCGACAATTCTTTTGTCGGACAATGAAGTGGTTTGTCGTTTTGTCTGTGTTTGTCGGTTGTGACAAAGGATGTGTGTTGTGAGAGCGTCGCGTCATTTGAGTTCATAGATCGATTAATAACGTATAAAACTTGATACATGAGTTTTTATACGCATAATAATGACGTGAATACCTTAATTAACACATTTGTTTAACGTATTTAACTTTATTCTACACATTTACTCTCCGTCTACATTACACATAATGATATAAAATTTCGTGATAGTCAAGTGTATTTTTGTATTCTAGAATGTATTTCCAAAAAAATCCATGTATTTTAATGACTAGTAGTACAATATGAATTTAAATTTTGCGATGTAAATTTTGTTAATGATGAAGGTGATGATACCGATGTTCATTGGTATAGTAATTAAGTGGATTTTTAGATCACCATTGTGCGTATAAACAGAAATAATCAAAAACATCTTATGCACGCCAACTAAAGTTGTATAACAAAGTGTCGAAAGACCTGTGTTAAAGTGTATGAGAATTTTTAACCGACATCATGTCATGAAGTTTACTCGATTTCCGATTTCGTTCAATAGGTAGATATTTGCGAACAATACGATTTAGACTGCCGTTCCCTATCTGACCTTTCGCTCAAAGAACGTATAGCGTACGCTCTAATAGCCTGTTAGCGGAGAAGTCGGGGAAACAATTAAATTGTGGGCGAGGCTTCCAACGCAAAGCCGTCATATAAATCTTCGCGTGAAAACACTTTTAGGATCACACTTCGTCGCCCATTTTCCCCGTGTAAACTTATTGAGATATGTGTAAGTTATAATTTTTCATTGAAACGAGTGTTAGTTAGTGTTTTATAAAATTTCACTTCAATCAAATATTGTCTTGTATTTACGTGCAACAAAAATACTTGTTACTTGTTCAAGTATACTTGTTACTCGTCTGTGTGTTCATTTATCTATGTAAGTATGTATTTAGGTATTTATATATAAATACAATGTAGATTATCAGCTGTCCGGTTACCTCAGCATATACTATGTATTTGCAATACTTCCTACATAGCCGATAAATTATAACTATAAAATGTATGATGTTCATTGCGTGTATTTATGTACATTATAATGAATAAAACAATTTGAATTTGAATATGAACTTCGATATATCAGTTCCTATCTAATATGACGTGTGAAATACATTTAGCATAACAGACTCTATTCGAATAGAAATGTTATTTCTGCACGGAAGCGTCACCGCTAAGATAGTTACTTAATATGATAGACTGGAACGTTACGGTTTCATGCTATCCATAATAGATCTCAGACTGCTAATCAAGCTTAAATATGGATTCATTTTAATTAATAGTAGTAAAATCTATCATTATCTTTAACGGCAAAATATCGTGCAACAGTGGTGTCCTCGCAATATGTTTAAAAGACTATAAATATCGGTATCGAACAGGCTTTAGGCTGCAAGAAATAGACAATTATAATGTACGAAACTTGCCACGATTTTCATCAGTTAAAAATAAGATACACTTTAATTTTTACATTATAATCCAAAATGAGAAACATTATAATCGACGTGGAGCTATTCAAACGTAGAATGAATAGGCACTTAAAAGGCAAGCATGTTACACCTTATTCCACATCATCGCTTATCATCAGGCGAGATATTGGCCAAAAGCTAGCCTATTTCAAACATACAAAAAAAAATTAAATGCATAAAAACTCCATGGATTATATCGTGTTAATATCTATGGATGATTTGAATTCTTCAAATCGATATCTATTTAATCTATACTCGATTAAACTCCAATTAATGTTTCGAATCCCGGGCCGAATAACTCAATCGAGTTTATTCAATTCATTCGTGAAGTTGAATATTTTATCGACTCGCCTACATGTTATCATTTTTGGGTCGTATGGAGCTATTTAAATGGCAAATGAATGGTTGAAAATATTGCCATATAAATGTAGCACCCTAATTAATGTTTGGGACGAACGGTCCGGACCCGGAAAGATCTTTGGGTGAAAATAGTCGTTATATACGTAATTACGGACATTAAAAAAATTTGAAGTTACCGTTTTAAGCTAATGGAATATGTACGTATTAAAAACGTGAAGAGGATTTTTTTTACAACTTTTTAAGCGCGCACAGAAGAGTACGAGACTTGGTAGAGATAGTTTATATGCAGAAATACATTAAATACAATGAAACAAAACATTAATAGTTTACGTTGATAGTGTCGAAATCGAACACGAAACAACCCAAGAAAATTTCATAAATGCTTTATTGCCTCTTAAATCTCGCTTAAAAATTCTAAGTGTCGGCAGCATCGGTGGAATTAACAAAATAACTCCTGAATGTCATATATTCGCATTGCGTCTACGTATCCTGTCGGAAATCGATTAAATCCCTAATCATATGTTCTTACAGCGGGAATCCCTGGAAGTAGTTGACATTTACAATTATAAGAACAATAGGGAACACGGAAACTCCCGGGATTACGTTGTTACTAACGTTACAGTAACATAATTGTTAGCTGGTAACGGAGTGTGTGATTTTAGTTACGTGTATTTATTGTGACAATTTAAGATAGACTTCACACAGCTCGGAAAATATGATGTACTTTATAACATCTCTAAGGTGTGCAGGTTTCCTCGCGATGTTTTTTTCCCCGTTATAGCGAGTGATATTAAATGTTGGTGGCAAAAAATAAAACGTTTGTATACGCTTAATTAATTGCTAAACACTTCAGTCATCGGTTGCTACCGTAGAACGCTCTCTAAGCATGTCCTTCATTATACAGCGCCCTTAACACGTGTTTATCGTTCATATCTTTGAACCCAGACGAAATATACTGGGCACATGAGTATTAATTGTGAACTCACCCATCTGCGATTAATGCGGAAAATTATTAGTAGAGGGAGAGAGAGAGTGGTCGCCATCCGACCAGCTGGATAGTGGAGTGAATACGCTGGTTAACAAAAGTCTGATCGAAACATGTACAGCTACATGTCGCATGCTTAATGGAACACTGACTCATTAAGAGATAAGTTAAAATTTACTTACGTACAGATACAGAGATCTTTTTTTACTGTGGTCTAATAAATAGTTAATCAAATGTACAAAATACTAGCGCATATAATTAATTAATAATTTAGTTTTAATTTTATTCATCAACATGTAAGACAAGGCCTCTTTGCGAGATCTTCTTTTGCGATTTCCCAAAAATCGTCTTTTTTATGTTAAGTCAGTACTCCAATAAGCATGCGATATGCACAGCTGAAACGTCGAAGACAGCGACTGATTGATTTGACGTAATTTCAGAGTACATTCAGAACATAAATTGATGAATATTTGAAGAGATCACCTACTTGCTAGAGATCATTATTTTATGCGGGGTGAGCTGAGTAGAAATCAAATCGATTAATCATATTTAATAGTAATGCTTATCGGTTAATGGAATCATTCATGGTTAATGGAATTAGTCAAATAATCCATCAAATGCAGTCGAATGTCTTTAAGACATTCGCAGGTAGGTCAAGCTCATTTTAGTCGTGTTACGTAAAACGAAGTGTAGTTGGAACAGGAACGCTATTCTGGTTGTGGAACTATTGGATGACAATATATGTTACACATTATATGGATTGTAGAGACCGCTAATAATAAGGCTTCTATTATTATTTACTTTATCACTGTGATATTGACAACAGTCGACTGCATTCCAAAACCACAACGTTCCCGAATGTTACAAGACTTGTATAAAGCGAACCGCATCATATAAGATAAATATATGTCGTAACTATTTCCAAAGAGACCAACGGTATATATACTTACACACGTCATAAATGTACATAAATATACTGAAATCATAGAGAGAACAATTTCACCTCAATAATTCGTACTCAAAGTATTATCATTAACTTAGTTTACAAAGGGAACGGAGCAAATTCTTCAACGGCCTTTAATGTGTTATTCCACTCTAAGGTTTATATGTTCACACTATTCAAATTCACTTTGGGGAATTGTTGCTTTAGGGCGACTACGCAGTTAGCGTAACGTTATGTACGGTCTGTCCGCACTGACGCTGTACATGTTGATTCATATGTGTAAAAAAAAATAAACCATCGTGAATTCCAATAGAAATGATATTCGTGAAGTTTTACATTTCATAATATTTCATAACAATTTTGGCATTTCAAAATTTACAACACTAAACACTAACGCAACATTTGTCGTAGTAAGTTACCAGACCAATCAGTAGTATACAACTCAATGATAATGACTAAATAAATTATCTTTATAATGAGATCAATATTATGGAAAGAATAGAAGATAATAATCCGTATCCGTATCCGTATCCGCGGATCTTGACACCAAATAGGTATCCGTATTCGGATCCGTATCCGCGGATATACATTTGCAACAATACAGTACATCACTACCTCTGAAGAAATCAACAATAAAATTGCAATTTACCGTCACTCGTACATTGGAGTGCACAGAGGGAGTCGACTCAGAATTGTAATCTGACATGATCGGCGCAGATCCATCGCAGCTATAAACATGTTACATCGCCGGATATCGAATCAAGCGGCAAGCGTTTTCGATTTCGTGACAAAAGAATAACTGATAAAATGAAACTTCTATAATATCTTACAACAAACCAATTCATGTAAGCACCATTAACATCAAAGACTAAGACGAATCTTTTGTTTGTACAATTATACGTATTTAAAATTGTATCAATTTAGATCAATCCGTGGTTTGCCTTTGACGAGGCACACATTTTATGTATTAAAATTATTTATTAGCTAGACTAAAATTTATATCATTTATCTTGAGATATTAAAATCAATGCGCAGCCGCCACTTCATTTATCATATTGCACGTTTGTATCAAAATATCTGGTAAGTCGAAGTAATGTACCGTATTTCAAAGTGACCGCTATTCAACTGACGTCTGATTGCATCTAGTTAAATTGTTCGGTCATCGTTGACGATACGACTATATTCTATAGTAGGTGATGAAAAAAATATTCGCATTTTGGTTCAATTACATCGCTAATGTGGCAATTTGTTCGGGAAGGGACGATAAGTAACGGAGGCCGAATCCACCCGAGGGCAAAACGGATCGGCTATAACGCGAGACTTAATCCAAGGGACGAAGACAGTTTAACTGTGCGTGCATTCGACACTGACTTTTGTATTGGGGCGTCTCGTGGGATTTAAATTGACAAAGTTTAATAGGGGCTTCGTTCGATTAATCAGACGAGCGTGAGTAGGTAGCTATTCGGTGTGCGAGCGTAAAATTATGTACATATAAGTATGTATGTAAAAAATTATATTTGTAATGTTTCTCATTACCACATCAAAGGTTCTGTCTAGGTTGTATCGGTTAGACGCGGGCGAGTAAGCCTAAGATATTATCATCATTAAAAGGGATAATATTATTTTGTTATGTTGGTATTACGCACCTATAAGAAACATTACGTTAGCCACACAAGGAAGGTATTACAATTGTATACACTGAACTAATTAAATAAGCTTCATTAAATTTCTGTTACTCTGTATAATAATTTGTTCCCTATAATATAATTTAAATATATATAACTCAAAGGTGACTGACTGACTGACACAGTGATCTATCAACGCACAGCCCAAACCACTGGACAGATCGGGTTGAAATTTGGCATGCAGGTAGATGTTATGACGTAGGCATCCGCTAAGAAAGAATTTTGATCAATTCTACCCCCAAGGGGATAAAATAGGAGATAAAAGTTTGTATGAAACTTTGTCAATTTAAAACCGATCGGGCTGAGACTTTGCATGCATAAAGCTATTATGACGTAGACATCCCCTAAGAAAGGAAATATAAAATAATAAAATTCTAATGAGGACGAAGTCGCGGGCTCAGCTAGTATAATATATGTCCCGTATAATAAAAGATCTCTCATGGCTTCCACAGTGAAACAGCAAAACAAATTAATTTGAAACAACATTCAGTTCCAATTTCCTCTCATTTAGCTTACAAATTGTTATCATTTCAAATATAATGAACGCAAATTCTATAGACCAATTGGAATGTTACATATAATTTGACAATAACAAGTATTTAATATTGGTCGCGTTTTTGGGAACAATGTAGCCGATTGGAAAAATATTCTATTTTAATAAAGCGAAGGACGTTTCATTCAATTACTGTACTAATGTCGCAATTTGTTAACCGGGGGTCGATAAGTAGGCTGGGGGTAAATCTACTTGTCCAAATGGATCGCCATCATGTAAGACGCATAATCCTTCAAGCGAAGGGACAAAGGGTACGCGGGACGACCCAACCTGGATCCCGAGTTTCTTACTCTCGTGACTTGGCATTTTATTATTTTTGTCGTACTATTTTAGTTGTGGTTTTCCCGCAAAATCTATTATGGTTATGCGCACATTACTTTGTTTGTTATCAGTTGTACATTGAAATTTTACATTCTGTTACATCGATTTGTACTCCGAAATTTCTTGAAAGAAGAATTAATTTTTTTTATTAAAAAAAAAATACGTATCGTCGATCATTTATCTATATACGAAAAAAATATTATTTACTTGATACATTTTATTTATTTATGATTTTTATTACATGGCATTAAATTATTTTTAAATATATAATTATATTTTAATGTAAATCAAAGCTAGTTGTATTTGAATTGGTTGTGTGCATTTCGCATGTAAAATTTTATGTAATAATAAATATTTAAACGCCTTCCAACGAATTTGTAGTTATCATATGTCAAGGGAAGACTGTTCGTCGGCAAGTAGCTATTGGGATGATCAATTTAAACACGTTCTCAATTTGGTTGTTTATTTACTTGTCTTTGTGTAGCCTCAGTGCCCGATATATAGAGAATCCTAATGTGTGGCCAAGAGTGTTAATTGTTGTTGATTTACACTAACAGCTTCAAATTGGATTGACAATTGTCGTGAACGCTCTACATACACGCAGAGACGGTTGCCCAAACATCTGGACTCTGAAAAGGTATGAAAATGACCACTCAGTATACATTTATCCAGACATCGGTTAAACCGTTTGCGTGACAGACCAGTAATAATAAAATATATACATATAAAAAAGAACAGGTTGACAAGTTAAGTCGATTTCTCATTTTATTTCACTTATACATACAAAAATTATCAGAAACTTGCCTTAAAAATGATAAGTGGTAGTGTCACCCTGTTCACGCCTTGTAGGTATATATCACATATTTTGTGGGTGTTTATTTGATGGAACAAAATTTATTCGGCTAAATTTGATTTGACGCAAATTAATATGTTGCCATCGATAAAATAAAAAAGTTATGTTTTTCTTTTGTTCCCTTCGTATGGTCAACGTTTTTGCACATTTTGTTGTTGTTTAATTCTTTACTAAAGTTTTTCGCTTTGAAAGCACAAAATTAGTTCCAAAAGTGCAAAGCACTCGGAACTGGAGAATTTATAGCCTTCTGCAAAGTTCTTTAGTATGTACTTTTAAACAACCTATTTCGAATTTCCTTTACATGCATATATGTATGTATATATGTATGTATATATGTATGTATATATGTACGTTGATATACAATGACTTACATTATGTAGAGTGTAAACGAATTTCAATTTTAGAATTTAGATGTCCGGTTATTCAGGTCGCACGTAGATTTGAATTTTAGATTTTTTCATGTAATTTTGAGGGAAATTTGCTTAGGTTGTATACTGTAAATAATTTTAGCGTAAATAGGCCAGTAGGTACGCCTTGTACATAGATGTGGTTTACCAGCCAGATTATATGCTGAAAGTTATAATACATGTCCGATATGGGTAAGACTATTCAATACTATATGTTTTGCTATACCTACTATGACCAGCTACAAATTTGTAAACAGTTTACGCAATAAATATTTCGATTTGATTTGATTTGAAACTGGCCTGGTAGTACTGGCAAGTTTTGATATCTGTTGCTGTCTGTCTTTTTGTCTTTAAATAAAATCCAAAGCTGGTCGTATTTGAGACTGGTAACACTAATCAAAATTGGTCATTAACGCGAACGCGCAGATGACCGTGCAACCAAATCTTTTGCCGCGTCACGACTCCGAGCGCTACTTTTTATCATTCAATACTTCATTATAATAATTTTTCGGGAGAAAATATTTTTTAACACAACAACAATAGATATTGCTTGAGTAAAAAGCTAAGGCGACGCTCAAGGAGAAAGGATATTAAAGTGAAACTCGGTCGGATACTGACTCAGTTGTTAATTAAGCGAAAATATAAAAATGAAATTTTAAATTAAATTTGTTGCTTCGTGCTTATTAACATTTTTACTAACTAATGGAAATATATTACTTTGATACACTCAAATATATGATTTTAGCGCGTTAGAAGTTATATTAACACGTTTATTACCCGTCCTAATACATATTTCCGTTCTGCATACACACAAATCGAATTAATTCGACAAACTAATATTTTATACTCCCTTCAGTCTCAGTATACGCCGACAAAATTTTTTAGGTCAAAAAATTTATTCCATTCCAATATATTCTTATTTCGCACGTAAGAGACTAGGGAAATATTTATTACCTATTCTCATACGAGAAATTGGGAGGATGTGAGAGATGTGAAAATAAAATTATATCGAATATTGTTAGGTGATAAGTACCTAATCTCGGTCCAACATTCAAACACGGCTGCAACAAAAGCTGCATTTAAGTAGCGCGCTGTCATATTATTCAAAGATAGAAAACGATTTACAATTTAAAGTACAGGACTTTTCAGTTCAGCCCACAAAGCTAAGAAACGCACCTGTCACTGACTTCAACGAGAAGTACAATCGCATCCAGAAGAGATGCAGGTGTTGTTGCTTGGATATATGAACAGACGTATCGTGGTCGATGAATGAAAAACGCAGCTGTTTTGCGCAATATAAAATCTATTCATCACATACGTATAGATAAAATATATCCAAAATTATCCAATAACTAATGAAATGTTGTTGGGCGATGACGTTTTGTATCGGTAGATCCGGTTAGATCCAGAAATAACCGGACGCGGGCGGTTATTGAACATTGGTAATTTGCGGCGAGGGTACAATAATACTGTTGGTAATGCCTGGGTCACAGTAGCGAATTATTACAGATTTTTTTTAATGGTACTGACGCAACATTCGCGTGGACATAACATACCGAGCTTTAATTAAATAGCTGTAGAAAGTAAAGGAAATGAGAAAACGATGTACTGAATAAGGACACAATTTAGCAATTTATTTGTACGTATAACCTCGGGGGAAAGACAAGCACTGGTTGATCCTGAACGATCGGCACGTTGCTGAGAAAAACCCGGTCAGTAACGATTACTGCAGTACAGTAGCGGTTCAATTTTACTTTGCAAAACAGAAGACCGGTGGATATTAAACAACTGAGCATCTGTGAACGCGCGCATCAATTTGCTTTAGATCTTGACGCGCTGAAGAAGACGCCTTAAAGATATACGAGTGTTACGGTATGTCGCTATCATTACTTCTATTATTACATTTTATATCTTTATCAATCTTCTTTCTATCCTGAACCTTTCCTCTTTCGTCAATTTATACCGCACACCTGGCCCCTTTTATTTTATTTACTTCGAATACTTACGGGCATAGATTCGCAAGAAATCACTTTTCGCATTGAAACGTTACACTATATTTTTTACTAAATCCATGTTTCTCTTTTATGCGCACAAAATGTATATTGTATATTTCCACTCGAACACGCAAAATTCCTTCGTTAGCAAAAATCATTAAAGGGGATAAAAATGTAATGACGTCACTTCTTGTTCCTAATTTTATTAGAAAAACAAGCGCTTTGGTGAGTAAAATAAAGACTGTTCGTAAATGTCGTTCCCCGTGCTTTTTAGGACTTCACGAGTAGAGCAGTTTACCCGCGGGACCATTTAGGTACCTACTATTGCTTGCAAATTAGCCTATGTGTATTTTACGTTTGTATTATTCGTAACGTAAAATTAACTTAACAGATAACTAAATACGTGAATCCGTACGTTTTAATGGAATGTTATTTTTAATGGTAATGGAGGAAAAATTTGTACAGAGCGCTGTTGGTTTCCACTTTACGATGTAGCACGCTTGCTTAATAAGTACTATTGACCCTTGTTTTGAAAGTGCCAGGTTTTTTCGGGAACACTGAGGTAGGCGAACCATTCCATTCTTTGGCAGGCCAAAGGAAGATCAACTTAGTAGAGATGCTATTACTCTTTGTTTACTGTGAATAGTGACTTTACATTTGTTATTAACATAAAGCGCTTTTAGCGAACTTATCTCACCTGTGTTCGCTTATGATGCAATTGCGCTTAATTATACATATAACCGACACATCTTTCAGACCGGCCAAAGTACTATTGCCAAAGCAAAGTAATATAGTGAAACCAACAACAATTAATCATTTATATGAATGATTGATTTGGACGTCACGTAATTATTGTTATTTTACTTAGAAATGTAATGTAGCATCGATTTAAAACTTTTTTCAAGTTGATCAGTTTTAGACGTAACTTTCTTAATAGCACATAAGGGACTTACTCGTAGAAGTCGGTTAAATTAGGTCTAAATATTAAATGGCATTATAATATAAAGACATTACGTCGCAGGTGACTATGCCAAAGCTTTGCAATATCTGTTTATTGTTGATGGTTAATGGTAACCAACGTTCAAAACCTAACTGTAGAACTCAATTAAATACTGGCGTTTCGAATAGTACATAATTGAAATGATTTCTTCGAAAATTCGATTTTACTTTGTATTATCGTTTAAAAACAGTTACCTACATGTTGTAATTAGACACAATTTAATAAATTGTTTTAATTTTAGTTTAAATTATTCATTAACATTACACGTTTTAAAAGATAGAACCGATATCCGTTTTTGTTTCAAATTTCAACCATATAACTAATTTCTCTGAAATACTCCTACAACTGTTCAAGAGATTACTGTAAACTGTACACCGCTTTAATAGAATAACACGTAGTGCATGAAGTGATGTGCCGCATTCTATTTATTCTGCCGGCAAACACCTGCCGTTAGGTTGGTAATACAGTTTACTGAAATGTGAAGTAACAAACCGATCGCCAACCATAAAACAACAACTATTCCTTTCAAATTTAAATTTTATTCTTACAAATTGTTGTATAACATAGCCTCACTTTTCGAAACTTTGATATTCCTGCAAAATACGTCGGCAATTATGAATGAATAATATTTTATCTGACCTACAAAAAGCATCTTCTGTTTCCATGAGTATTTAGAAGTTTACTGTTCAACTTAAGCTTTCTCCACGCCAACGCCATTTTCCACCGTCTCTACCTCAGGGGGATATACCTTTATAGGGCATAGGAGGTCGGCAGTAGATCAACCTATACTTCTGTATCTTTTAATTACGACATTATGGAAATCCGATTAAACAAAGGTCCTGTTTTATTGAATTTAACAATTTAATTGAGTTTAATATTAAACTAAATTAATTTAATTATTACAGTTAGGAACATCCTGGTGATTAATCTGTATATGCGTACAAAAAACTAAAACCAGTTATGATAGTCAATCCAATATGAGTTTGACTTAATAATGATATTGAGGTCCGGCTTAATATTTAAACTAATCTTTTTTATCCTCTAGGTTACACGGGATACTTTATACAAACACATTTCATAAAAAGTAGGTCCTGCGGTGATAAGAGGCACAGACAACAAACAGACGGAGGGATGAATAAAATTATGTTTCGTTATTCTACGTGTCCAAGTGATCTAAGGACCACTTTCTTGATTCTAGTCATTACATCTTCTTTCACAGCGCATAAATCTCGTCTCACATAATTCCTAATTTATCATCTATACTCACACCACACATACTAAATAATTCTCTCATTTCTACCGCATAAATCCAATTTCATTTCGTTTCCGATTGCGTAAACGAAATAAAACATAATATATGCGTAATGTAATATCTAAAGGGCAACCCTTTTTGTACTCCGCCGCTATGCACGGATTACTTCTGCAATTGGGGAAACTGAGAAGAACGATTTACCGTAATGTTGCCTAAGGGCAGACGGTTTTCCTTTTTCTTAAAAAAAAATAACCGTTAAGATTACTTTTTTATTTTTTATTTTATGAGAATAGTGAACGAGCTGGCAGCAGTCACGAGTGACCGCTCCCGCCCGTGGACATCTGCAACCGACCTGCGATAGGGCTGTAGGAA
>DWEM01001376.1:0-14534 GCA_018245935.1 Agara belti belti | reverse complement strand
ACTGGTGAAATGTGGGGGTGTACTACACTCCTCTGCCTACCCCTTCGGGGAATACAGGCGTGATGTTACGTTCTTTTCAAGTTTCTGAAAAGACGACTTCAAAACATTGCAGAGTCAATGTACAGGCGAGATTAAATTGTATATCGAACAAAAGAATTATTTTATAAGGTAATCAAATTGTGTAAAATAAATGTATATCTATACTTACATCATAATGTATACTCTTTGGAATATAAAAATATATTTTTAGTTTAAAACATTAAAGCCGTGAAGTTTTCCCCTTTTATTTTCCTTTTAATGTACAAACGAGTTATTGTTTCCAGTTAATGCGTCATTAAATAAACATAAAATAACGAACAGAGTAGGAATTTTACAACTTATGTGAGAATCTTAGTCAGCAAAATGTTAAGTTTCTATTTTATACACTAACACTTGCAAGATTGAATTTCATGAGGAAGTTCGCTAAACTGGGCTATATTACCTTATCCAGTGGCTTTAAGTCTTCACTTATGAAATTTCATAGCCGTAAAGTGTGTCTTGAAGAGAATAAGTCCAAGATACGTGCCGCACTTAGAAAATTTTGCGATGGTGCAGAAACTGTTTTATGGGTTTAAGTTTTATCATTAACATAAAAAACACTTGCAAATTGAAATTGTTCAATATGAGTGAATATGTTATTTTTACGCTTGCTTTATCGTAGACTGCAACCCGCTTACCATCAGAGAACATAGTCAAACAAGAGATCACAATTATTGAAAAAAGCTCTCTAACATCTCTAACATGTGTGGAAGTATTTAGACTTTCCCGATTCTCCTAATATTTCCAGAAACAACAACCCGTTTTATAAAAGCTACAAGTACGACGTCACAGGAGGTACAGGTACAAATAAACCTGACACTTTGTTACGTTTTGCGCACTGCCTTGATCTGCTAAAAAGGTCTCCACCTAAAGAATCTCTCAGAACGAGATTTCTTTCGGAAAAAAGTTCAAAAAACGTAAGATTTATCAAAGTAATCCCGGAGGAGCATTCCATTAAGATGGCACGGATAGCCGCTCTAATGGATTGCGTCTTGAATGCTAGATTGTGGGGTCCGCAGGATTAGCGCGTGTGGATACCGCAAAGGTAAGCATTACAAACGAGCGGGATAGAACGCGTTTACTCGAGCTATTTAATAACGTTAATATTAATTTTGAAACCTAAAATGTATATCTATGTCGTAAAAGGTATAATATGGATGGACCTAATATTTCTGTCATTGTCTTTGAACAGTTAGATTTTACTTCAAAGACATATTAATGGAATAAAACGAAGCTAAAGATGAATGGTTACATAATGACTATACTGAAACGCCTCCTCAAGGAATTCACAGGTATATTATGCTCCAGTACTTCCGCATTTATAGAAGACCCATTGCCACGTGGGACATAAAAACTTGTTGCAGCCATTTACGTAATTATTATTATGGGAAAAGGCGTAAGGTGGCGCTACGCATTGCTGAGTACCTAAATATTATACATGAATACTATACCATTTCTAGAAGGACTGCAAAATAATATTCCCATTTTCAAGTACTCCGCGAAAGAATATAAAGTATTTAAACGTCCGCTGCAGGAAGTTGAACGACAAAAACGCCGTTCGAAGTTTGAAAACCAATGACAGAAATAAACTGTACTAACTCGCAAACAATTTTTCTTGCCTTAAACGATTTTTGAATTCGCACCAACAAATAAGTTGGTGCAAACTAGCAGTGACAAAACAGGAATTGCGAATTGGAAGCTAAACTTTAATATTTTCGAAATGGTTTATAATATGGCGCGCAATTTGCCGCTTATGTAATTAAGGCCGAAGCCCTTTCTAATACGTTCCGAAAATCGTACCACGAAAGGTACAGTACATCAACACTTATTACATTGATTTATGGATCTAATATTATGAGCGATTTCTTATTTGTATTCTTATCTTATTTGTGTAAAACGTGTTTTCCTGTAAAAATTCGATATTTTCCCGCAAAAAAGAGTAGCCTATGTCACTCTCCAACCTTTCAAATATCTCCATACTCAAAAATCACATTAATCCGTTGTTCCGTTTTCACGAGAAAGAAGGACAAACAAACAAACACACTTGCTCATTTATAATCTTAGTATGGATTAAGCTTTAAGTAACCACGATTTGGCATCAAAGGGCATACTGATTGAATACTGACTTTTCAGGTCATGTCAATACATTGCCCATTTACACATGTTTTCAATACTTTCAATAAAGCTATAAGTAAAAACGAGGAAGCAATCCAAATGCTAGCATCAATAAAGTGTTATTATTCTATTATTATATAACTGTTCTCGAACTTTCCATAGTTAATTCGAATCTCGTCACACAATACACGGGCTATTGCTTACATTACCATAATATACGCGACATGCATCAATAGTTGTTTGTCAATAACATCAATATCCATTCGAAGCGCAGAAAAATACGTAAAAATAAACACATGATCGGTAATAAGTAAATGTATCTAACAACATAAATTTTCCTCTAGACAATGAAAGCAGCTCGCCCACCTCGCACGTGTGAACATTCATTCGAACTCGAGAATAACAAACGGCCCCTATGCACCTCACTCCGGTACCGCCGCGGCAATTTCTCACTTCGGATACGCCAGTATTTATAGTCAACAAAAACAGAAGAATTTCAATTGAATCATTATTATTAATCGCACGTCCATTTCTGCTTTTCAAATGAGGAATTATCCTTCTGAGTTATACCCAGGGCGCTATGAAAAGGGGTTCTTTAAGAAAGACGGCTCTTCGTCGAAGGTGTAGTGGCCCTTGCCGTAAATGCCCATAGGCGACAGTACCTACCTCCTAGTACCACGAAATTGCTCATCCGAGTGATTGCTAAACTAAGTTTATAAATGATAACTGCGTGCTATAGAGGGGCGTAAAGTACCTAAGTTTTACTGGAACGAAATTTGTTAGCTAGGCTTGCGGTAGAAATTAAATGGTAAATATCGTCACGTAAGGAAAAAGTGTTACGAATCGTCCATACGTTGCTGCCTATAGATATCGGCTATAGAGGACAGCGTACGGATCTTAAAATAATTTTTCATCACCTATATTACGATTTACACTTAATATAATTAACCGCATGAAAAAAGATCCGAAATTAAGAGTACCTATTGTTCAACTATTTTTTCACTATGAATACGGGCTTAGAAATGGTTACACGAATTGGACTCTTATTCACACTTGCATATAGTTTGAATTCCCAAATAAATAGACTTTGCTGCGAGGTATTTAAATTTCCATACCGGTGGTGTTTAGGTTGTGTTATTAATTATTCTTGCCACTCGCTTAGTTTTTGTATATTTAGAACATTATAAAGTTTATTTAGAATGTGGATGAAACTTATAGGCCTCTACCAACAGAATCTCTGTTGAATTTCTTAATTAAATCTTCAAAACTTTTGTTAACTGTACCACGATTAAGTTTAAGTTTATGTACATAAGTTTTCTCTTTTAAACAATATCTAAACCCATTTATTATTAACTAGCACTATTCTATGAGGTAATCAATGTGATAGACAATGTGTATGCGAAATTTCCTACAAATCTGTTGAGTAGCTTTTGACCAGTCCAGTGCAATTTTGCGCAGATTTAAAGAGTTTTCCATTTTCGCACTATAACCTTAAATGTTTCTGCAATAAATATGCTGCTTGTCATGGTTAAATCAAGTTATACTAAATCAGAAAAACACACCTAACTTAGCATACTAAGAGAAGCGTGCCCAGGTTCGAACTTTAGACCAAGATGTGTAACTGAGATACAAATTAAAATTCAGTGCTATAACTTGAATAAAAAGCAAAAATACTTCTTTCTTTGCCTTTTCTTACTTAGTGGAGCGCCTACAAAAAATAAATCGTGCCTACTAACTTCCGTACTTACGAGTACAAAATAATTAACACAGCGAATTCAAGTGGCCGTTCAAATTAATTGTACCTATTTATTTAGTGGAGCTTCACTTTGTATCGATCGGCACGTTGGAATGGATCGTGTTCATCGAACCAGCCGGACTGAAAACGTAGATAAGGTAGAAAACAACTTAACATTTCATAAATTTTTCAAAGTTAAAACTGAAAGGTATCGAAAGAGACACAGCAAACGAGATAATAATCGGGACGTTTCAACGCAAAGCTATCTGATTTCAAATTAAACGACTAAAGACCTATATTATGATAACGGGACAGCTGCTAAACATACTGTACAATTCTTATTGAAATATTTTTATTACACGCAAACACAGAATCGCAGTACAAACAAATGGGCTCATCGTAGAAATGTCCTTCCTGGCGAGGCTGTGACCTTGACTAAAGTTGGCGATGAGCAGTTAACACTCAGAAGCATCTGTAACTGCAACGCAGTGGCACATCGACGTGCTTATTTATGCACCGCTAGGATCGGTAGGCTATTTGATGATTCACTGCTTTTTACTTTGCGCTGATAGAACTAATGCAACTGAGAGGATTATATCTGAAAATCCACATAACAGTACACAGTACGTAGATATAGTATATGATTTCATCCATCAGACATACCAGGAATACATTTCTGAAACGTTTAGGAATAATAAGAAATCTTTCGAATCCAGTCGGTCTCTAGCTCATTTCCGTACCAAGTTTGCTTTCATATTTCCCAATTTCATAAAAAGTATAATATAACATTATGTATAAATAATATATAATCGACAAGGTGAACACGCTGCAGAAACAGAAACATTAAACATTCAGTCATTCCCCATCCAAAACCCGATGAAATTCAAAGTAAAAAGTATTTTCCAGGGCCATTAAGAGAAAATTGCTTCGCTCCACACGCATTAAACTACAAGGGGCCGGAGTCGAACAAAAAAGCCATTTTAAAATCGATACACAAACTGAACACGACGGCCGCTCGGACGAAGAATGGTAAGCGATTTCCGATCGCTGATAGCACGTGGATAATATAGACTCGTTCTACGTCTAGCTGGCAGCAGTCACACAGCTACTGCCGCCCGTGGACGTCTGCAACCGATCTCCAATACGGCTATAGGAAAGGGACTGTTAATGGAAAACACAGATTGTTTTAATAACAGTTGCTTCACGGTAGGAAGAGATGTAACGGTGGTAGATGATATCTGACCTTTAAACTTAGACGTATTTACATTCTTAAATAGATTTCTCCGCCATATAATAAATTCTGTTTCTCATTGTACAAATATTTGTCCTGCGCGGGAACCCAAAACCTCAAATTAAACGATCAAAGTCAGCAGCCACTGGTCCAGTAGACCAATGGTCGTATATTTTGAGTTAAACCTATTTAATTTCGTAGAAGCTACCAGAATTGCGTGTATGCTATTACAATCTCAGTAACAATAAATTAACTTTATCGTTGGGAAACTAAGTTAACAATAGTCGTATCATAGTTTTGTTCCATCGCCCGCGAGCGGGGTCTATTGGCGGTGCCGCTGCGAATCGATTAAAACGATTAAAGCGTAGCATTGACAACCGCTTTGTACCTCACGATTAACAATCTAATAAAAAAAATCTATTTTATGTCTTCACATTAAAAAAAATTGGTTACGAGAAAATGAACAATTTTATCCTTAAGCGTATTGAAGTGATCTCAAGTACGATTCCGATTCGAAATGAAACTGGGTACAGATTATAAGCAAACGAGAAGGGGCGGCGTTGACCGCTTAAATTAAGTGGTGTTCATGTTTTTACATAGTGTAACACTATCCGGAAACCTGACAATCCCTAATCGTCATTTGTTGAGGAAAAATAATTGTTTACTACCTAGATTGTGTCCCACTGTTGGGAAAAGATATGACTTCCGTCAAGACAGGTTTTTCGATCGCGTAGTATAAGTATGTAGTTCTTTTTACATTCACTATTTGGACATTTCGGCGAATCAATTAAATTAGCAGCGTTCACACAATGAGGTGAATTTAACTACTTTTATCCAATGCATTATTCAAAACCAGACGAAGACTTTTATATTCGTTAGAGTTTGTTAGGTGCTAGGTACCTATTACTGGTTCATTCGCAATGAATAAACTAGATAACTAATAAATGTGATAAAATCGTAAGATATAAAAGTGCATTCCGCTTGTCTCTAGACCGTACGGAAACGCGAAGCAGAACTTCGAGGACGTATTTATGATCGCCCTATTATCGACAACAATACCAATTGAAGTTCGCTTAGCGTTCGTTAAAGAACAATCACAGAACTACCGAATTTGCGATGAAACCGGACAAAACTTTAGCGTGCCACTATTCAGGTAATAAATCGGCTCCTTACTAACTTTATAGTTTGCCAAGGTGTAGGAAGGTTCATATTTTCCATTTGCTGTAGGAAGTTGGTTATGGTATGCTATTTAATGTAATGCTTATTAAGTTTCATTATCTTAAATACGGTGTTTAACTACTAAACGTATAAATAAATAAAATAAAAACAACATAATAATGATACTACAATGTATTATTTTAATGTTCTTCGTATACTTAATTCAATACATTATACTATAATATATGAAATGTCTATTCACATTTGTAGTCTTTAAGTACTGCTTTTGCAGTAACTTCAACTTTAAGTGTACTTAGTATCCATAACTTTTTGCATGCGAGCGCTCGAAAATGTTCTTACTTATTTTACCTATTTGCCTTAACGTTCTTTGAATATATTGTTTATAGAAGTGTATAAGCTTTTTTATTTCTCGTTGCCCTCTCAATGTAATTGAGTTCTTACACAGATTTGATTATACGAAAAACTCATTCGACAACACTTCATTACGTTAATACCGAATCAAGTGTCATTCAATCTACAGAATAATACGATCAGCAATCTATTGCAAAACAACCGTAACACAATGAAATAGAGTTCATTTTTCGTTGCTCTCCATGTTTTTAAGTTTGCAATTGGCGATCTACGTAAAGTGACATACGTTTCTGATAGCATCTATTACGTCGTAATAAAGTTTATTTTCCAATATAGCAGTTACTATTTAAACTTTCGCCAAATCTTGCGCCATCGTCGATTATCAAATGTTTGAATTAGATTAGTGGATGGTTTGCAAACTAATCATAAGTGAACTTATAAGCTATAGTCAATCTATCGGTGTCATTGAACTTTATTCAGCTTGATAAGTGGATTTTAAAAAATATTACTAGCGGTTTGCGAATGTCGA
The DNA here is from genome assembly GCA_018245935.1 of Agara belti belti. Classification (NCBI taxonomy): domain Eukaryota; kingdom Metazoa; phylum Arthropoda; class Insecta; order Lepidoptera; family Hesperiidae; genus Agara; species Agara belti. Next base: position 7,316 of record DWEM01001376.1, on the reverse strand, counting down.
ATTGTCTTCTAGTGTATTTTTTTATGTGAAGACGGTAACAGACAGGCATCAGTCATTCAGTGCTACTGCACTCACACTAATACATACTACGATAACAGTAAAAAAGACAGAGTGTTATGAAGAAAATATTTTAAATGTAATTATTGTTAACTAACAAACATAAGAAGTTTGATTGTTATTATATATGTATGGATTATGCTGTTACAATGTTTCAAAGATGAACAAGGCGCTCGGAACCGACACGCAACTAATCGAATACAATTATTATTATGTAACCTTACAAAAATATTAGCCTGCCAGTCAGTTTGATAATTGTATATTGAAGCTGAAATCGAGTAGACAAAATAAAATTTGATTATAACTTTAGTCAAAAAATACATAACATTTTGTTTAATGAATAAGTATAAATCATTATTATTTCATTAATAATGAATAATGAACATTCGATTTTTTTCAGTTTTAGTTACTAATTATAAAATACTTTATGTTTTAGCAATTCATTTACTCCATTTTATTTTATAAAATAATTATATTAAGGACCTAGCATGACGGCAAAATTGTAACACTTATTATTATGATATTAATTTGCTGCTCCATCTCAATATCACTGGCGCTGAACAAAAATTTGTTTTTTTTTTATATTTTTCTTCAGGAATGAGATAGCCTCCCAGGGTAGAGTTGGGCTTCTTGTGTTGAGCCCGTTGTGAACCAGTCTATCACCACATCAGATCTACTCGAATCAGTTTTCTTCATTTCCTGTGGAACTGTGATCGCTTTGAATGACAGATAAAAAGGAAATAAAAATAATTATAAAGTTTCATTTCAAACACAAAGTTACTTGAAAATTTTTAACTGTATTTTATGTTATGCATCAAATTCCAATAGGTTTTTTTAATAACTTCATTCAACAATATTTCCATAATTTCTATATAATCGTTTCGGCTTACTTGCAGTGATTAAATTTTTTGTTTCTTTTGTTGATTTAATTTTTTCCTAAATTTTTCTGTACTGAATTTACAAATAAAGGGATTTAGTAACTTGCTTATTAAACAAAGCGACCGCCAGTAAAAATATTACATATAGTATTTTTTAATGAAAAGTTATTAAAAGTTACATGAAACAAATTATATACCATCGTAGGCGAAGTCGTATACTAGCAACTAGTTAAAACAGTAACTCAAGTTTGCCCTTCAAACGTCAAAATGATTGGCTACCTTGCCCAGGTCTCAATTGTAATAAATGAGTAATTGCACATGAAATTGTAAATGAACTCAGCAACGTGCGAAATTTGGGTCGCAACATCATGCAACGTTTATGTAAAGTTGGCGCCTATATAATTGTAATTCTAGATCGGTATTCGTCAAGTTACGCAATGAATCTGATTGGGTTGGTTGTATTTATACTAGTCGGGTGTGTGTGGGCGCAGGATGTCCAGAACTACGACGCATACTTCGGGAAACCGGTGGCCGGTAAACGGAACACCTACCTATCCAGCATCCTCAACAGTACTATGTATGTGATCAAAATTTACTTTCTTAGCAAACAGGAACGGCGAGCTCTTTAAATTAAATGATCAATTATCCTATTTTTATGTTTATACATTTCCAAATCATACTATAGTTCTGCCTGGTATATTTTACAGTAGCGTTGCTCTAATTGAAAGCGGCATTTTAGGTTGTCCATGTAGTGAACTACATACATATGTGCGGCCAGACTGGGTGCGTTTTGTGCAATTCGTCTCAGGAATGATATAGTTACTTATACTTTTATAAACAATTCAAATCATATGAGTAGAGTAGCTTTTTTTATTTAAAAAAAATTTTTTTTTCTAGTTAACTTTTCACGCTAATCCACGAGGTAATAATATTTACTATTTATTTTTGTCTCAAATATTCCTGAGCCAATTGTACTAACTTTTAAAAATTTCCCAGCCTGTGCACTGTTCCTGTAAGGACCTGCCGTAAAACCGAAGGTCGTCGCGTGGACGGCACATGCACCAACCCAAAATATCCATCGCGCGGAGCTACTTTAACGCCTATGTACCGATTGTTACCAGCTCATTTTGGACCAGGTAAAGCACAGTTTCTTTAAAGTTGCCAAAAATGTACTTATCCGTAAATTATACTATAACATCTCGGGGTTCTAACCGCGTAGAATACTATTTTTATTATGTACTTATAAAATATAAGTAGACCTTCCCCAACACCCTCCACTCAACCATTAATACGTTCAATACGTAATGATATTCGCATTTCTGTGAATTATTTTTGTTTCGTATCAGAATAATGGACAGAAATAATCTATACGATCGGTTTTGTAGTCTCAGAAGTTACCTTCTACAACAGACAAATTTAACCTCTGTAATAATAGTATGAAGGAGTCATCTGAAATATAAAAAGTTGACGGTATTGTACAGGTAACTCGTTGCCATCGGCTAAAGATGGATCTCCGCTGCCGGCCACACGCCACCTCCGGACCACGCTGATTAAAGATGGTCATTACACGGGAAAAGACTTCTCGGCCCTTACGCCTGATGTCTTCGTGTTTTCTTTTGTGGACAACGCGGATCTATTTTATTTGTGTGAGTTTCACTAAATATTAATCAATTATTTTTATATAGTAGCTTCTTAAATCTTGACTATTCGATTACGGCAACAAGTCATCTCAGTAACTGATCGTAATATAATTGAAGTAATTATTTTACAATGTGATTATGATTTTGTAAAGAAATTCTTCGACAAATAATTAAAATTATTTATATAAACAATTATTTAGTGCGTTACACGATCGTCAGTGATTGCTGCCTCAACAACCAAATCCCTAACACGGTGAATCCACGCTGCATTCCGATAATAGTGCAGCAAGATGACCCGTTCCTCCGCAGAACATCAATCAGATGTATGAATCTCACTCGAGTGGAAACCTACCAGGACTATGGATGCTTGCCTGAAACTCTACCTGCAGAGAGAGTAAATATAATTTTCTTATTAATAAACCGTACAGTTTATCTTTAATTCATCGAATCTATTAAATGAAAATAAACCTATAATGACAAAGACAAAGACGTTTATTTGTATAATTATGGGTATATTTAAAAATTTACCTTACCACCCATGCGTGATTTTAAAGATAATACATGTTATCAATGAACGCGGGAATAAATTAGCAATTAAATTTAATGGTTTGAATTTTAGTCTCGCAGTCTAGAAAATTACGTGCATTTTATAAATTGAAATTCAAATATCATTCGCTACAAAGGTGACGCCAAACATCGTGAGGAAACCTGCACGCCGTTAGTTTTCTGCTCTGTCATTTTGTCTTATCGTCTCGCACCACGATGAGTACATCACACCAAAAGGATCTGTAGATAATACTTTATTTAACAATACAACAGAGCTCCGCCGCTGTTGGATTTATCTTTGGTGTACGGAAACACCGAGGCGAGATCGAGGGAGATCAGAAACAATACCGGCGGACTGTTGGCCTACACGATGGAGGGCGATCGCGAGGTCCCATTCGGTCAATCTCCATTCTGTTTCCGAAATAAGCCGCAAAACATGGAAATAGTCTGCTATAATTTTGGTTCGTAATATTTCCGCTACTTGAATTTGAGGTATTTTTACTACTTGATATTGAAGTGTAAATATTTGAAAAAAATGTATTTCTATTCATAAGGGAATGTAATGTGAATCGTTATTGTTGTAGGAAATAATTACGACAGCAACCTACTCCAGGGAATATTCATGACAACTATGTGGTTCTTCAGAGAACACAACCGCCTGGCGCGCCAACTGGCCATCGTGAACCCGTGCTGGGACGATCAGCAATTGTTCGACACGGCGAGGCAGATCAATATTGCGGAATGGCAATACATTTTCTACTATGAACTAATACCGGAGATTATCGGTAACATTATGTAATAAGAACATTTACGCAGCCCCATCAAATTCAAATTCAAATTCAATTGCGGTTGTTGGCGAGAACTTGTCGCTTCTGTCATGCACAAGCTGGTTTGCCAATACGTTCTTTTTTCCCAACATTATTTTGTTTAATAACATTTTTTTCAACACAAACTGTTTAATATTAAGCACATTTATACTATTGGGGCCAATTACATAAATGTGTATGATTATTTCAGGTTATAAAAATGCACTTCAATCTGGAATTATATATGACACAAAAGGTCATGTGAATGACTTTGATCCGAAGTACGAACCTGGAGTTTACCACGAATACATAGTTGGAAGCAGATTTTTCTACACACTCCAACCGGGTCACGCTGAGTAAGTCAAATATAAATTTGAAATTGGGAAAATTTTCTGATCACATCACTAGTTAAATAAAAATAGCTCGATTTATTCTGAAGCCCAAATAAAATTCGTTTTGTTATCTTTTTATCAGTCTATACAGAAACGGTACCTACATAGGTAGCAGAACCGTGGTAGACGACGAGAACCGAAGTGGAATCCTCTCTGTGAACAACACGGAAGCAGACCTCACTCACCGGGAGCTGGTTCAGCCTTCGGAAACCATAGATTCAGTGCTTGATCCCGATGTAAGTTATCCGATTAATATGTCTATGTTTTCATTGCTATCAATAGCTAATGTTAAAGTTCGAAGATAATTTAATAAGGCAAGTTTATAATTCACTGTTAACAGTACCTCGATATTACTAATTTATTTACTTTGATTATATGTAAAAGAATGTATACACTGTTGCGAGCAAGGAAACAAAATACAATAAAACATTAGCTAAGTGTGACTTCAATAATAGGCTCAAACGACAAGAGAAAGTAACAAAATTGTAATTATTAAAACAGTAATCATAAAACAAAGCAATTAAATTAAACATAAAAACAGTTCAACAGGAAATTAAAATGTATATAATAAACTTAATTAGATAATATTACACTAATACCACACCTTTGTTCATAGAAAGAACATAATGTAATGAAAAACATCTTAATGATTTGAATGAGCCTTAATGAAAATTAACAGTTGTCGTGATTAAAACGGTGGCGATCGAATACATTGGTAACATTAATTTATTGATTTCGGGCGTAATAGGTTTTTCTGAAGAACATCCGCAATTATGTCGTAAACGGTTTTAGAAATAGCACGATAAAATGCGATTGTGAGTAATATGTAATCGAGATCAATATTCTAGAACATTCTGGAACATTATGATCGACAAATATCGGCATCTCTAACGGAATTGTAATACGTCTGGTATAATTACACAGTGGCTATATGATAAAGCTAATATACCATCAACAGATGAGCAACCGAGTGCACGCCGAGGCTCAAGCGGCGAGCGACATTGGCGCTATCGATATGATGCGAGGTCGAGACTCTGGCTTTCCGCCGTACAACAAGTATCGCAAGTACTGCGGCTTGAAACCAGCTAAAACATTTGAAGATTTCCATGACACGATTGATAAAGATGTAAGTAGCTATATTACACTTGGATTTGCTTTTTCCAATTAAAAACAAAATCAGTAAATCTTCGTTTAATTCCGAGACGATGTATCCTATTAATGTGGTAAAAAAGGCAATTGACGCTTTAACACAACAAAACATGGAGTTATATTACTAGTTACTTAAACTAAAGTGACTATGTTAAAATGTTTTTTTTTGTTTGCTTATAATTCAAAATTTTCTCTCATTATCGATCGATATCGAATTTTGAATTCTTCTTTCACAGAAAGTAGAATACCTAAGCCGTCTTTACGATGATGTGGACAATGTGGACCTAGTGACTGCTATATACATAGAACGTCACATCCCCGGGGGCTTCGTGGGGCCCACGCTATATTGCATCATGACGCACAACTACCTATTGTGGAGACGCTCCGATAAATTCTTCTTTGAGCACGGAGGCTTCCCCGCCGCCTTAACTGAACGTAAGCGTTGTTCCTTTTTAATTAAGCACTAATATAGATGGACCGCTTGGTGTAGTGGTTACAGGCTTTGTTTTTTAAACCGAAGGTGGTAAGTTCCATTTCCACCCAATACTAACATTTGTGTGATGAGCACATTTATTTGTTCTGCGTCTGGGTTTAATATAAATATGTATATAAGAGTTATATAATATGTAAATACGAGTATGTATGTTTATTAGCTGTCCGGTTACTATAACACAGACATTTATTTGCAGTAGTTAGAATCAAATAGTAGTTTGTAGAATTGTCCCAATTATTCGTCATCTCGACAATTGACAAAAATACGAGCAAAATGTCCCTTTCTTCCGTTCTAGTCTGACAGGTAATTTAATATGAAGAATGTTGCCTAAAATGTACTTTCGAATTCAGCTAGGTCCACCTTGAAGATATCCAGAAATAAATATTAAATGCCACTTTAAGGAAACGTCAATATGAAATCATCGATGATCGATGGTATACCAGATTCCCATTAATATCTCATTATCGTGCTATATATTAATTATATATTTAGTTCTTAAATTATACTGAATTTCAATTTTAACATTACGTCTTTACATATGTCGGTCTGTCTGTATGTTAGTTGTGACAAAACTTTTGTTACAGTCCAATTGAATGAAGTTAAATCTACGAGGATAGCGAGGCTTCTTTGCGATAACGGAGTTGGTGTCGATCAAATTCAACCGCACGCGTTCTTGAGGAAATCGAAATGGTTAGTTGCATTATAATATGTATTAATCATGTGATCACGAAATAATACATTTCAGGGAAGGAACCGTAACAGCAAACATCATATATTTTTTGTAATCAGTTGAAAAATATTGCTTGAAAATTATTTGGGTGGGCCATTTACATAACATCCAGGCTCTGTGCTTTGGCGAAAAGACCCGGCTCGGCAGTGTCGGGCAAAAATATTTGTAGCCATCTAGAAAGCCATTTACGTATCTTGTATAATATAGTTTATAGTAAATATTAACTGTTACCGAATTAATAAAACCAAGGAATTAATAACGAAATAAAGAAAAAACATAAATTTTTACAAATATAACATTTAAAGAATCAATGCAATTGTTAGATAAATCCATATTGTACCTATTAGAACGTAGAATTTTTAGTTATAAAACTAACTAACGCAAATTCACATTAACTAACGCAATGCCTCTTTGTGATATAGCTCATTTCGTTTCAGGAATGATTTCGTACCGTGTGAAGCGATCCCCGGAATAGACCTGACGGCCTGGTACGATCCGATGTGCATACATGAAGATTACAAAAAGAAAAAGAAGTAGAAAGACAAAAAAGACGAATACACACAAGTAGACCTTTATTACCTTAGCATTCCGTAAAGGGGAGGACTTAACCATGAATGGACCTGCG
>DWEM01001375.1:0-14538 GCA_018245935.1 Agara belti belti | reverse complement strand
TGTTCTATTAACAGAACAAGCTTGGAATTTTGGTATTTTTAAGCAAAATTATTTTATGACGAATTTAGTAAAACTCCAGATACAATCGGTAACTTAGGTTATAAGCTATAATTAATGTACATATATGAAAAACATTTCCTCCTTCTATATGTAGCAATTACCTTTACCTTAATAAAATTTACTTTTACAACATTACAACGATGTTGTAGTGACCACGGAAAATGACCGGTGAAAAATGACCACGGAATATTATTTTACCTTATTTTCCTTTTTAATTTCTTTCCTTCTTGCGTTGTGATAACTGCTTTACCACTCGTTCTTAAGTCCGCTTTAGTAGCTGTAATACAAAAAAATAAATACAAATTATATTTCGTAATAATAATTGACTGAACGCTGAACTGAAACGAACATAGTTGCTCCATATAATTTATTACCTACATCTTTTTACGTTGCAACATTGATGTCGATCTTTTTGATATTTCTCATTCATAATATAAAAAGGGCATATGAAGCAATTATAGTAGAGACGATGAAAACAAGACTAACTCATATTTAATATCGATTATGATTATCGACTCATAAATTACCTTCATTACTATTATAAAAAGTAAAACAGAACTTTCATCTTAATTACTAACTAGATTATCGTTAACGTTTCATGTTTCATGCGATATCTGTGGGATTTGATATATGTATAAAATATATCCAAGAACCCAATAATGTAAGAAGCAAACTACGGCGTGGAATTTTGTGAGGCGTACAACCAAAGGAATATCTTGGAACCAAGGAACCTAAGGAATATTGTACCCATGCCCATCTTACCCAATACCTTTACGGCCTAATCTGTTGACAATAACGTTGAAAGAAGCTAACTTTCATGAATGATGGTTGACTCGTTAGTCGTTTAAATTTGTTTATAGAGATTAGAATATTTCTTAAAGGAAATCGATAATACTGCTTGCAAGTTTTAATAGAAATGTGTTCCAGTGTAGATTACAAAGAGGATTGGAGCATTAAGTTACTTTCGTAACATTTTTTAAAATTCGAATATGGTCTTTTGGGCAAATGCAATGTATGACCAGGTAATTTATAAAGGTTTTAAAGGTTAAGGTTTGCATACTCGCGTTAAGGGACAACGCATTATAATCTAAGTGAAGCGCATAACAGTACAGGTATTGACCAGAATCCAACAATACGAAAAACTAGCCTAACAACAAATATCATTGCTGATTAGATGACAGAATTTACTTTCATATATTGATGTATGTATTGTATGATTACTTTGACATTTTGTAAGAAAACATCTTCAGAAAAAAAAAACATTTAAAAAGGCTAACAAGTCAAATTGTGATTTCGGTATTAAATTATTATTGTTTGAAACTTACCTACTAATACAATAGGTACGGCGGAGCTAAAATGCTTTAATTCCGGATACCACTTAAGGATAACATTCTCGTAGGAGGAACGGCTTCCGACCGAATAACACACAAGAAAACAGTTTGTCTGAAAGAGAATAACTTATGAAACACAATGAAATATTTAAAATAAGTTATTACTAAATATGCAGCTACATTACAGTTATTTCTTCACCTCCCAGGGTTTGGGGTTAAGATAACCAGCAAACAGCAGAGACTACAAAGTTACTTACAAGTTACTTACAAAGTTATACGCACATTTATTAAGATTAAACATCACTCGCTACAGCATGTTAATGATTAAAAGGTTTGAAACTCTTACATTATTGTACGATAATGGTCGCAGCCGTTCGTAGTCTTCTTGGCCAGCGGTGTCCCAAAGGGCCATCTCCACCTCTTCTCCATCTACCGTTATGTGTCCAACATAGTTATCGAACCTAACCACCAAATTACATTGTTAATATTTTAAAATACTTTATCTATGCATATTTACAACAAATTAAATAATTACGTATTTATTTGGATTATACTGTATTTCTTAACGTGTATTCGTGAAAATATAAGCGAATGGCGTAAATTCGCGTACGCCTTCCTAAGTAAACAATAGTTTCCTTAAGCGTTTTGTCATGTCAATTGTTTATTTAAACGATTATTATATATGTGTCAATATAGAGGCATTAGCAGTAAACTATGTTTATAAAATTTCACAATCTACACACATACGCATACCCTTGGAATTACCAAATGCACGGTATGCTTGGTCGGGAAGAAGTTGGCATACGTCAACTTGGTCAAGTGGTGCGAAGAGGAAACGACGTGCGTACACAATACAACAATGCTGCGACACGTATTTGACTTTATAAATAGTGCAGTTCGCATCGCTGTGTATGTTGAGCGTACTCGTGTCCGTACAAATATATGAACTGCCGACATTTGCAGAACGGAAATAGACAGTCAATTCATTTTGATGGCCCCATCAATGATAAACTTTAGTTTGCGCACCTAAAACTTAGTGCAGCGTTGTGATTAGTTTTAATGATCATTTAAAAGTCTTTTTTGTGATCCTTATATACTAAGTATTTAAGGATGTACACTTTTTTTAAAAATAATCTTTGTAAATTTAACATTAAATCGTTTGCCGAACAATTATAGAAAAAAATATTTCTATAAAATCCAAGAAAATATATAAAACTATTATTATTATTATTATAACGTCACGCCAGATCCCTAACGGGTAGTCAGAAAGCACCAACGTAAATATAAAATTAGTTTACACAAAAGAAGATTCTTCGTTCTTATAAATATGGGTTTTTTAATTATTTTGTTCATAAGTTCTACTACTATAATATGTATATAATAATTAGTTCCTTTATGAAATAAATGAACCTTCATAGTTAGTCATACAAACTTTACGCTCCACAAATATGCAAACATTAAATGACGTAAGACTTAGTCGAATCGTCAACGCTTCCAAAATGTTAAATGTTTATTCACATGAGTCTATCATATAAGCAAAATATGTTTGAATCAGCGTAAAACCTGTTATCTTGTGATGTGACTACTCGTATATGTCAGTAGTACTAGCGCGGAAGCTATTAACAATTCTAATCATTCAGACATAGCTTCGGTGGATTGCAATAAATGTGGATTCAAGGAAAACTACGATATTCAATATTTTTGCGCGAAATAGACAAACATGTATTTCTTGTCTATCTTATATAGGCAACAAAAATTTATAATATACTGAACGTGTTTATATATAACATGTTTATAAAAAATCTATCAAATCATATTGCAAAATTGTTTTTTTTTTTTATCTTACAATAAATTACTTTTATAATAATACAATCGATCAACAGACTCTGTCTCTATTTCTTTTCCAATGTGTATATCCCACATGGTGGGGTGACAGCTTTCCTAACTTTTATTTTAAATCGTTCAACAGCCCAAAAATATATATAAAATCAATCTCACTTTCACTGTAACTCCACGACCTTTGTTTCTTTTTGTAGAAGCCTTCAAATGATTGTTTGAGCAATATAGGAATTTAACTATCAAAAAGTTAATTTAAATAATAACATAGCCTAATGAGTGAATAGGTAGCTAAAGAAGTATAAAGACGCGTAGGAAAGCGACTTCTTCAGGTAGGTACATAGCTACCTATATGAAACACACTAACGCCAATAACACCTATACCTAATGAATCACTGAAATGTAAAATGTACCTACTGATAAATAATATAAGTAAGTATAATACGTTAAAGTGGAGTCATAAAAGGAAAATGTCGCTAAATTCATTGTCATAATATGGGTTAAAGTTTTCCATGTTTGTACTAAAATAAATATATTACTACTGTTACAGTTAAGGTCTTGTAGCTGACTAAGTCTCATTTATGTATGTATATGTATGTATCTAGCGATAACGTTGTTACCGTATCCACCTGTTAATTTATCCACGCACGGTCTATAGTCTCGCATGTAAACCGACCTACTGACCTACAGATGCCTCACTGGCAGAGTCGTCTTTAACTGTCCTTCTATCCTATCACAAAAACAATTTAAATGTACTAAAAAGTTTGGCTTACACAGTCGGTACATATTCCTTGGGAAATTCGTTTCTCGTATACACGTAGAGAAGACATGTCTTGCCGACCATACCATCTCCGACCACTGTAATCTTTAGTCTTTTCGCTGTTCCCATGGTGTGTAGCGCGACATTCGACAATCAGACACACTATTTCCACTATAACTTATATTAATGTATTATATTGTAACACTAAATTTAACTGCAGCCGTCGATGCTGAATTACAGCGATTAGGCGCTCACTAGTAAGACAAAATGGTCCTTGATATTTCTTATCATACAGTGATGTAATGATCTTATCACATTTATAGAAATTGTTGCGATAACGCGCAATTTTTAATGAAAACAAACGCGCGCGTACTCGCTTGCAGTTGACTGACTAGTGATCGACGACATTATAGCTGCTGTGTTGTGATTCAACGGTTGAACACTGACGAGCGGCGTCCGCGCACACAAGTACCCACTGAGCCTTGGCGATAATAATTCGTAATTAATTCTGTTGACGTTTTCTGCCCAAACTATGCTAACAAATGACTAACGTCATGTGGTATTGTTTTGTAAGTGAATTATTATATACACTGGCGCACAGGAAACTTCTATCAGACCTGCATCTATACCAAGACTGCCTAATACGATGTTATATTCAAATTAAAACACCTTAGAAACTCCTTGCCATTGGAACGAAGTTGTTTTATACATCTCTTACAGCACTACTTACCAGAATAGAGGTAGTCCTACAAAAAGCAAGATGACCTTGACAGCTTCACAACGATATATTTGCTAAAACATGTTGCAGCTATATTTTATAATAACTGATATTAAAAAAGTTAATTTCCATAAATTTCAAAAATCGTTTATGAAAATTTTATTGCCATTAAGAACATCATTTAGGTATTGCATTAATTCAAAAATTATAATACAAGCGTAAAGAATTAATTCTTGCGTTTTTAATAGCGTCCAATGTCTATTGGAACTTCCTCCCTTACGCTTGTCCCATGACCCTATGTTTAAGCAATTATTTGCAATACAATATATATAAACATGAAAATAAGACACACGATCACATCACCAAAGAGTTTTGAAATCTAAAGTCAGAGTCAAGCTAGTTTTGTTTTTTTCAAACTACAAAAAACAGTAAAAAACAATGCTTGAGCAGGAATGTTGCCTAATTGAGAATTTTCATGAGACAGATGAGATAAACAGAGCTGGAAATTATATAATTAAAACAAAAATATAATTGAGCTAATTTCACGGGAGTTTAGTAACAACTTCATGACGCCTCTAATTAATGATTAGTGACAGCCGCATCCCCTTGCCACCCATTAAATTATATTTATATTCGACTAGCTTTTGTTCGCGACTTGGCTCTCGCAGAAATTGATTTACCAAAAACCAATAATTTTTTATTTTATTTAATTTTTTTATGAACCAAAAGCGGGAATATAAAATTTTGGTTGGGTCAACTTCCAAATTGACCAATTTTTATACAATCTTTCTACCGCTTTTTTACCTATACTTATGTTTGTTTCGCGCGGTTCGGTAGCTTTCTCAGCGAGAGATGTTATATTTCATTATCCTTAGGATTTCTACTTGTTTTTTGAAATGCAACTCTTGGCCGATATAATATGTAGAATGAATAATACATTGTTATATCAATATGCAATGGAATGAAATACAATATTGTAGTCAAAAATTTATTAAAAAATAATCGAATAGATATACGAGACTTATCTCAATATCACATCTAAATATGTCTTGTAATTATAACAGAAATTAACAAAACTGAAACAGTCATTTATTTGTAGTTATATTCAATCAAATGTTATCTAAAAAAGGTTAAATTTAAGGTTTAATTATAGGGTTAAGTTTTTAGTGATGAATAAAACACGAGTAGTAAATAAAGTACCTAGTTGGAATCAAATCAAAGTTTAACAAATTATCTATTAACAAAATTAACAGCTATATTTGAATTACAACTAGTGATAGCAAATAAATAAGTTATTATATGTCAATAATACTGAATCACACCCCCTTATGTTATTTTTAACAATAAAAATTTGGTAACTGAACACTGCTATATATAATGCTTATATCTAGTGTTAATGTACTTAACATGTCTTTAACAAAAACCCTGCAGTCATATCCATAAGCATTCACACATTTCTTTCAATGGATTTTGTAATATCATTTTTAATAAATAACATATGTTAATGTTATTTACTTACGGCAACCCTATAATTATGTAAAGTCAAGTATTTGGTACACAGCATGAAAACAATTTTTGATTTTATTAATTTTGTCAGACAATGGTAGTATTAATTAACAAAAAAAAAAAAAATAAGTGTTAAAAACTTTTTTACACATACAGTATCGTGTAAAGCAATTCTGTCAAATTATCAGTCTTTGTTTCATTTCACATCTTTAAATCCAGTAAGAATCAGTTCTTCTTTCAAATTAATCAATTCTCTGAGTAACTCTTGGTTGTTTGTTTGCAACTGAGTGATTACTGCACGCTGTTTCCTCTCTCGATCTTTTAGCTGCATCAAAGTAGAGTCACACACTTCAGAGCATGGTGTGAATGTTACTGTAAAAGTAATTCAATTGAAGGTGGCTTAGTAGAGTAAAAGTTATGGAGTATAAACCATTTGTATTGGGTGGCTTTCTGATATTTATAAAAGAGACAGTTCCAGCTGTTTTACAAATATACAAAATTGAGATTACCACACAGTACTAAGAAATGTATTGAGGAAAAACCCATAATTCCTTATCATGAATGACCTAACCATAGGAATGGGTTGTAAGAAAAACAACTACTTAAATTTCACTTATTTTACATACAAGCTAAGGCTACGCCTATAAGGGTTGAGGTTGAACAATATCTTCGTCTCTTCATTGCCAAAGACCTGAATGTTAATCAACAAATTCCTGTTTTGCTTAACCTACTTTCTGTGATATGCTTAGAAAATTGTTGGTAGTACCGTAACCTGCACTCTCAACCTTGGCTAAAAGTCAGTGCTTATTTGTAATAGATTCCTCATCGTGGCTACTATAGGAAGGACACTCCACCAGTGCATGCTGTCCTACATAGAACTACATTGGAAATTTGTTCTTATTTATGCTCAAAAGATAGTAACAGTTAGCGGTATGGTCCTCAACCGATTTTTTGGTTTGAAATAAGCAGCTAGTAACTTTGCCATGGATTTATATATATCATCCTGGACTCCAGACAATTAATAGTAAGTATAAAAATTCTTACCATTCTTATTTTTAAGTCTGTCTATTAACTTATTGTTTTCCAACTGCAATCTCGCAATTTTATTTTGAAGACATTTTTCTGTACTGCCTTTTTGTTTCAGCGCCTGATTCAACTTGGAGCGGGTCTCTGTTAACTTTTGATATACTTCGTTGGACTGATCGGATATTCTTTGTGCTGATGCGACACACGCTCTCGATTCGTTTTTTTCACAATTCAATTTGTCCTTCAAAGTTTTAAGCATGCCCTGCAACAAATATCAAGCATTCGTTGTATACAAAAGAAACAGGTAGTTGTATAAAAAATAAACTCCGTTTGCGATAAGTACCATCAGGTGTTTATTGCTGTTTTCGAGTATGTGATGCTGTTCTGATAATCTTTCCTCCTTTTCTTTGGTGTTCTTAAAGTGATGCAGAAGAGTCCACACGGCATTGACTAGCTTCATCAAAGCTTCAGGACGCAGTGTTTCATTCTCAATGTCGATGTGCGGGTTGAAAAAGTAGTCAATATTGAATAGGCCGAATTCCTTTAACATAGTTAAATTACCAGGTAATGGAACAAATTAAATAAAAGCACATTAAGTATTTTAATAATAACACCTACCTCATTAAGACCTATTAAACATTCTTTAAAATTTTTCAAAGTGCACGGTTCGTACACTGTAGCTTTTTTAAACTTGTAATTAAGTAAAAGTTCTTTGACTTCTTCATCTAAGCTTTCAAATTCTAGCGATGTCATTTTTAATCACTTGATTACTAGTGCTGTAAATTATTTATCTCATAAACTCTACCTAACGATTGATAGTTGAAAACAACTTTTAAACAATGGGAAGTTTTATGATGCGAAACGGAAATGACAACTTTTTAATGTGCGGCCTTACGTTCTGGTCTTTTAAGACTTACAATTATTTAGAAAAATCCATCCTTGCACTATGCATGATTTAAATTTTGAGTACAAATGTTATATTTAAGAATTAATTCGTTAGTTTAATAATTTAACAAAGATATATTTGTAAAGTCTTTTATACTTTGTTCAACTGCCTCCAGACATTTCTAGTTCGAAAACCAGAGATAAATGTTTGAAAAAGTGAAAAATTTGTCCGAGAGGGGTGCTGTTTCTCTGGCTTATGCTGTAATCTCCTCGTAATAGTGGAAGCTTCCCACTTTGAGCTAAGTCAATCCTGTTGAGGGAGGGCTGTTCAGCAGATATGCTGCATATCATATGCAATGATCCTGTCGGGGCCGGAGGGATAGCAAAGCAATGTGAATGGAGTAGACTCTAGACTAGTGATAATAAAGGGCATCAAATACCATCGACCAGGCACAGCATCCTATTCTAATACTGGATGCAGAATTTTTCCGTTCCAAGTTACAAATAAGGAAGAACGAAAGGGAATCTAAGCTGCGTCTGCGCGCACGAATTTACAACTTGCACGTTTATCTTCTGCGCACGTTACCGCTTCAGTATTAAGGCTTCGACTAAATAGACTAGAGGCGTGACGACTAGATAGAGCACTTGGCGTGATGCTTGCTAGATTGTGTGATGCATGCAGGCAGCTGCGAGCGTTTCACACACGTTTGTTTTTGCTCTGGACTGGATTCATAATTCTGATCTGAGAACACTCAGGATCGCAAAACAACTTCAATAGAAACCTGCTTTCCATACTCAGCCCGGTAGGAGACTAGAAACGGTGAAACAACTCTGCTTGTGTACGCTAGCCGTAGTTCGTTTAGCAGTACATCTTAGATTTTGCAATTACTACAGAGATATCATACAAAATCGCGAACTTTAACCAGTTCAATGATAAAAAAGAAAACACAATACATATAAAATGTTTATTACATAGCACATATGGCACGGCAAGACAGAAATTCAGTGCGACTTATTCTTACAATAATACTGAATATTAGTTAAAAATTTGAAAAAAGTGCTAATACCTAACTATGTTTTGTGTGAAATTTGTTTGTGAAATTATTATGTAGGACAGGACACGTCAGAATCCTGTCCCAAACATATTGGCTCTGGATAGCTCTGCAGTTGTTACTTTTTCTTCGTGCGGTCCAGGTGTTTATTCTGAAAAAAAAATGACCGTAAACAATGAATAAATCAAGAACCGCTTATAGGTTCCACGCTTGTAAGTCTGTAAAGTTAAGCTATACCAAGCACGATTGGGACTTTCGACTGCTAGTGGCAAATGTTCACAAATGTTTCCTTGCTTGAGAGGGCATTTTAAGTTGTCTACCCTTGTTATTTTCGTTAAGTAATAATGGTCAATCCTCATTGGAGGCATAAATGGAGTAAAACATGAAACATGCAATTATGTTTTCTCTGATGAAAAAACTAAAATTTCATTTTTTGTACTCTGTTACTAATCAAACAACAAATTTAGTATCAAACCTTTGCCAAGTTAAGACCGATCTCACTAAGTCGTTTGTGTTGGTAAGTGAGTGGTTCGTGAAGTTTGGCGTCGCCTCTTTTATAGAAGTCGCTGTAGTCAAGTCGGAACGCCAACATTTGAAGCGATACCTCTGAATGTAGAGCCAACTTCAAAATCAGAGTAGTTACGTGACCCCTGCAAAGTTTATGACAAATTTATTAATTGAAAACTATGGTCATATTGTGTTTAAAAATATAAACGTCGACACTGCAGTAACTGCAGCATGCTGTATAATGTTATACAAGTATTTACCTATATGTACGCGCCCATACGTTCAAATCAGCTTTTCTGTTAGCTAGGAACTGGAGAAATATTTTTCTTTTTTCCTTATCTTGGGCTTCGTCTGCGGCCGTAAATGCATATTCACCTAAAAATATCAATTGTTAATGAAACGAGTCGGACAATAGATGAATGACCATAAATGAAGACTATTGCAAATATAATTATTGTAATACTCCATTGCAAATAAACATTAGTAAGGTTTTCCTATTACACATTTTTAACAAAGTGTTTTCGACATTATGAACTGAAAGGCTGATATTAAAATACAAAGTGTAAACATATTTTTGTAAATGTTTCCGGAACAATTAAAATGTAGTTGGTACCGTACCCCTCGCAACCCTAGCCCCCTTCATCTGCTCGATGCTCTCGCGGCGCTCCAGTTCGGCGCGGATGCCGACGTGCAGCGTGGTCTCGAACGTGCGCAACGCTAATGTTTCGTTTAATACGTTGCCCAAGTACGATTGCAGTTCCTGTGACATACATAGTTATTAATTCTTAAGCAAATGTATAGTATTTAATTATAAAAACCGTTATTGTTATGGCTTTAATGTTATTGTCCATTGGAAATGTTAACCGAGTTAAAATTAGTGGCATAGGAAACCTGCGTGGTGTGGTGTATCATGGCGTGTATGGAGTGTCGGTCGAGCGCGGCGTGGTGCAGGCGCAGCAGGCGGTCGAGGTCGTGGCGCGCGGCGGCGGCGGCCAGCAGCTCAGCCCAGGCCGGCTCGGCGCCCACGCTGCCCGCCTCTTGCAGCGCACCGCACAGCCGCAACGCCTCCGCGCGAAGACACGACACGCGCCGCATCAGCCCGTACACCTCTCCAGTATTCAAACGAGATATACATACGTATTATTTCTCTCTGTTATAAAACATAAACTGACAGGTTTCACATTATGCGATGTTATCAGACAACCATTTTGATTTAACTTAGGGTTTTTATTTCTAGATGTGATATACCACATGCAAAAAATCGATAAAGACAATATCATACAATACGGGTCTTTTATAAAACGTAAAATATTTACACAGAAACTATGTGTATAGGTCTATTTTTTTTTAGTCAATTCACCTGGCATGTATTTGAGGCTCTTCTGCAGTATGGTGTGTTCGCGCCAGGCGTCGTGCAGGCTGTACTCGATGCGTTTGACGCGCCACAGCTGAGTGAAGAGCGCGCGGTATCGCGCCGCGCACGTGGCCGGGAACAACGTGCCCAGCGGCCCGTCCACGCGGTACTGCAGAGCGAACACATCCCAGCCGTTGTCCTCGCGACCGTCGCCTACAAGAGTATAATTAATAAAAATCATTTTAGATTAAGCCCTTGAACACACTCTTTATCAGACTCCTGCTAAAAAATAGAGTAATAAGAGAATTAAAAAAAAAAAGTTTTTGGAAGCGACTTTTCTTTACTGCGCATCATGTTTTTGTTGATATAGTATATCCATAAGGTATATAATTGAAAAATTTACAATGTAGTGAGCACAGGTTTTGAAAGTAAATTTAAGTTATTTACAATTAGGGTAGAGGTTGACGTGCAGGCGTGCGAGCACGTGCGGTGGTTCAAATTGCGCGTTAGTCGCGCGTACGGCCGCTTCCAATGTGCACGTCAGATTATGTACGTACAGCGACGACGCCGGCTTGTTCAGCTCCTCCCTACGATCATCAAAAAATGCTATTTTAATTACATTTTGAAAATGATTTTCTGGTAATCTGTTTAATTTTAGCTAGTTCAATTGCTTTTATGATCGTCAGCCCTCAAACGCTGGTAATTTCCTGACATAAACAGTGGCCCTTGTTAAGGAGAATAGAAGAGCGAAGGACGTGTTATTACTGCAGCAGTGTCATAAGGTGATGAACGAAGTCTCCTTGCGCGAGCAGCAAGTAGCGGCGATGCGCGGCGAGATGGTCCAGCAGGTGGTGGTGCTGCGACAGGGCGGCCAAGAGGCGCCGCGACGCTGCGGCGTGCGCGCCCGCCAGGCCCGCGCGCAGACCGGCCGCCGCCCACCACGCGCTGCCGCCGCTTCCTCCGCCGTCTCCTTCGTCTATGGAGTTATTACACCACTTAAAACTATCTCCGGACCAAATTTAAATCCCATTAAAATCAGCGGCAAGCGACCTTGTTTTATACTATGTTGAGATGGGTGAGACTATAAGATGATATAGTAAGCTAGTTATTATGTGTATCATGTAGTGCGTTAAGGTTGTGTCGGCGGTGAAGGGCGAGGCCGGTACCGGCGGGGGGGCGCAGCAGGTCGTGCAGGTGGTGGGCGTGGTCGGCGGGGTCGGGCTCGTCGGCGCACGCCTCTCGCATGAACACCACGCTCTTGCCCGTCGCCAGGATCTGCGCCGCCTCTTCGCGCGTCATGAACGACGGCACCATCCACTCCCTGAAACAAGATATATTTTTATAAATGAACACTTCTAATACAACCCGCTTAAATGAAAACACAAGACATGAATTTCAAAACTCATAATTTTTCTGGACATCAATTGTACCAAATTTTTATAATCTAGTTGGCTTATGATATAATGATGTTTAGTTTTAAATAATGTGATTATTCTCACCTCACTCTGTATTTATCATGCCACATTCGATCAATAGGTACGCCACTACGACTTTCAATGAAAAATTCATTGAATGGATCATCGATTTCACCTGCGAAATGAATGTTACAGTTAAAAATATCAAACAAACGCACATATGGATGTAGACAAAAAGCACTTATTTACTACTACTTTATTACTTGTGACATTGCTCCGTTTTGTACACGTTAAACATTGAACGCCGACGGCATCAGCTAATAACACTAATATAGCTTAATGATTCAAACTTATGTTTTATATAATACTTAATGTCAAATGGGGTATAATGTAATGTAAGGTTCGTGTGTCATCGTTGGGAAGTAAAGAGGATTACCGTGCAGCAGCCAGCGTGTGAGCATAAGCAGCAAGGGGTAGGTGAGCGCGGTGAGCAGGCGCCGCGCCAGCACGGCCACGCGCTCGTCGCCGTGCCGCACGAAGCGGTGCACGCACGACGCCAGCTCCCCGCCTAACACAAACAGCACAACGATACCAAAACTCAAATCAAGTTCAAAACTCAAATGTAGTTAGGACCACTTGAGACGGAAGAATGATAAATTCAGTGCTGTCCGTTAGGAGTCTATTGAGAATTTATATTCACAATATATTGTGGATTATGGATATTTCTTATGGTAGCGTAAGACACAGATTTTTAGATATGATTCATGAGGAACCACACCAATATAACAGCGGAAGATCATTCAGATTTCTATTATCTTGCTTTTTAGCCAAGTATATATTGTATCCATTACTGCTGTCAAGAAGTCATAACATAAGGCGAAATACAAAATACCGATAAATAAAAGTGCACAGTACCTTTCTTGTGGTGGACGGTGTGAGCTATGTTGGCGAGCCACGTGAGCCGGTGCAGGGGCTCCTGCGCCCACACGCACACGCGCCGCAGCGTGCCGCCCCCGCCGTCCCCCTCGCACACCTATCCACCATCAACCGCGACACAACATTGACTACACGCCACCACACATATTTTTCTGTATAAACCAGGTTGGCCCAATTTTGGAAAAAACTGCATACTGTACTTTTAACATGATAAGAGGCGATAATTAAACTTAACAACAAAGCCAAAAGTTCATTTCATGGTACATAGTCACCACCACCAATGGACATGTGTGACACCAGAGCAATTCTCAATTTGTTAAACTTTAAAAAGGAACTTTTTCAAGCTTTCTCGTACAAGCTCGCGTCACAGCACTTCCAGAGTACCTCACAAGAAAGCTTATTTCACATTTTACTCATACGCGACATAACAGATCTTCGGAACAGACTCTATTATAATACAAACACGAACAAGACGTTATTTTGTTGGTTTGCAGAAATAATTTATTACTTAGTATAGAACAAAAAATAACAATTATAGCACATTATGTTACAAACACAGAACAAACCTAGATTATTTACCATACAGAGCATAAGCTTGATTTTCATCCCCTAAATATTTAAATCAATCAGTTACACTAACCTGTGACTGCAATAGGGCAACACTCCGGTAATACTCGGTGAGTTCTTCTCTTATCGAAGCAACCAGACCTTCACCCATTAAACCTGAATTTACATAATTACACAAAACTATGTTACCAGTAATCATCATAGTACTATATAAAGAAACCCTGATTAGTCAAAACAGACCTAATCAGTGTGCTAGCCAAATTAAATGGCTCTGTATCAGACCTTATAACGTAACGCTAAAATTCTTTTACTCCTAGTCTTGTACACATTCATTAAATTTACCTTGTGGCATGAGACCAGAAGCAGGGTCAATGAACTCCTTGAGCCTGTCGTGCAGAAAGCCGAGATGTGCAATTCGCGCGAACAGCGCACACACGGGCCGCGGCCAGCTGGCCACCGTCCGCGTCTTTACGCCCGTCGCCGCCAGGACGGCCTCGCGGACGCACGCCCGCTCTTTCGCTCGATCTGAGAAATCCTATACAATTACGATAATTGTAGACTCAAATGTGTAACAATAACAATATT